>RHLP01000627.1:0-24837 GCA_003719405.1 Aspergillus incahuasiensis
GTGGTGGGGGATGTGGTGGTGGTGGTGGCGGGGGATCTTGAGGGTGAGCTTGTTATTCCGTTAGTCAGTTGGTACCCCCACGAGTTTAGAGCGACTATTTTCTTTATGAGAGAAATCGGACCCCAATGCTAATGCTTTCAATCTGATACCTCTTACCTTAAAAGGCCCTGAAAATTTAGAAGTAAATGTCTAAAAAGAAAATGCCTAGAGATACGGAAGGAAATAAGCCCATGAATGATCAACATCTGGTATCGCTGCTTTCCAAAACAACACAGGAGGTATAAAAGATACAAGGGGTACATATCACTAGGATATATGCAAGAAGATAACAGGCATAAGTGGTTATATAGATAGACAATGTACAGAAGAAACGAAAAGGTATTGCTCCAGAAGATCGTTTCACATGACGACACACTTGCTCCGCTTTTTGCTTCTCTCGTATATGGTTCTGTCATTCCACTCCTCAATACGCCTTCGCCATTGTTGCTCCGGCGCAACGGACTGCGCACTTGAGTGTGTGGGGTCGGTGGATGCCCGGCGGTTGCGGAGAGCTGCTGTTGATAGAGGTGGTTGATGGTCGTATGACTGAGTGCGGTCGTGCTGTCGAGCGTTAGGATTCTGGACTGGTGTCGGCGTATCGGGCATCTCTGATATGAAGTGTTCGGGTATAAGATTCGGCGAAGATAGAGAGTAGAGATAATTGTTCATTGCAGGTGGGGTCGGTGGAACTGCCGGCATAACAAGATGCGAGTTGGTGAACTGAGAGGGGTCCGGAACCAGGATAGGCACGGGTTGGGCTTGAGTTTGTATTGTCGGAGCGAGAGAACCCATTGGTAAGGTTGTATTCGTCACCACCGGCACGGCATTCGGCACCGTTGTAGAGACCTGCGCTTGTGCCGGTGTAATATACTCATTCACGCTACTAAGTGGTTGAACCTGGGAGCCCGATCCGGCTCTGCCTCGGATCAAGCTGGAATGTCTTCGATGGCTATCAGCAGTTGAGCCCTCTCCGTTTCGTCTCATTCGCGAGGCCAAATTCGGGCCTGTAACCGTGTTAAGTCTATGCAAAGAGGGGCGTGATGAAGAATCGGACGAGAAACGAGTGGAAAGAGATCTTCGGAATGACTCTGCTGCATTCTGGCCGTATCTCCGCGTTGGAGGAAGTAGAGTCCTTCGGAGGTAGTCTGGAAGAGGTGCCTCTGCCTCGCGTGAATAAGGAGGGGGCGGGGGAACCCAATTGTCTGCGTCGCTTTCGTGAGGAACTTGAAAAGCGGCGGGAACAGGGGGATCTTGTATCACAAGGCGTGGTTCTTGAGCCACTCGCCTGCGATTTGCGGCGGCGGCAGTAGCAGCACGCCGTAATGTGTCTTGAGAGCGCGGTTGTGTGTTGTCGTAAGGACCATCTGGGATAGGAGGTATCTCACCATCGGCGACTTCGCCTGAAGAGCCGGAGAGATAAGAGCTGTTTCTGCGAGGACGTGGGCGGTTACTAGTGCTAGCCGCCGGGTAAGAATCACGGTTTCCTCTGCCAGAGCTCCCGCGATGTATCTGAGTCCTTCTCCTTTCCAATTCAACTTCTGTGTCTAAACTAGAATTCGGCTCGCGGAGCAACACCGGCTCTGCCTCGCCAATCTCAATTACGAGTTCTGCCGAATCCCCATTAGTGACCGAGCATGCGAAGTCCAAGAGCAGAATTCGGCCACCGTCGAGAGGTACGTCTTCATCACCAAAGCTTGCATTGTCAACTCCTCCAGGAGCCACAGCAGCCAATCTTCGTTGCAGGCCTTTCCCATAGCTACGCCGCACCCAGCGGGCAGCAGTGATGCCGGAAATATCAGTTGCCTTGTGACCGTTGATCAGTACCTTTGGGCGGGTTATGGTCTGCTGCAGGCGACTAATGTTGGTTCCTGCGTCTGTAGTCACAGTTGACCGACTTTGAGCAGTTAGTGGGTGGATTTGTGACTCGCCAGTATGCGTCACAGGGGCTATATCGAGTCGATCGGGAAGACCGTACACCCAGACCCCGCAATCTTGGAACCCCAGGGCAACGAGTTCGCCTTCGCAATCCGCAGAAGCGAGCATCATAGGAGCATGCTCTTTATTTGTTTCTTTGGACGTAGGGCTAGCAAAGTATATTGTGCCAGAACTGGACTTGTTGAGCCCGGTGGCTCTGAAAGTCCCAAGTTTATTGTCAAATCCCATAATCCAGCTTCCTTCACCCTCTGTGTGCTGTGGCAGCAGGCAGGCATAACTATAGTTGTGGACGACTTCGGGGAAGAGGATCTGAGTAGTCCACATCTGAACCTGAACTTCCTTGACCGAAATCTCCGGCTCCTGCTCGCCATAGAGGGGCACCGTTATAGTAACTAGGCTCCCCGTTGAAGTGTTGTTGGAAGAGCCCAGAAGGATGACACCGTCCGAGGAGAACGATAGCGAGTCAGCTCCTGCACAGCGAACAGCTCGTCTTTCAGTTGCCAAAGCTCCCTCACCAACAGCGTATACCTCGATCATACTGTTATACGCAATAGCAAGGACGCTACCGGCTGGGGAGAGAGCCAAAGTGCGCGGAACGTCATTTAGTTTGAGGTTCTGAATAAGCTTGGCCTCTGCGTTGGAAAGGCTGTATATGTTAACCTGGTGACTCGAAGACACAACGGCCAGAAGCGACCCATCATCCAAGATAGTGGCATGCAGCGGGCGCCTCAAAGTTTTAAGCTCATACTTTACGATTGGGGGGTCTGCTGCAACGTCAAGCACGACAATCCGAGAAGAGCTGATGCAGAGGATAAGTTCCCCGTTTTGTGAGAAGGCGAATCGGAAAGCTTCACCACTCGGAAAGGCTGTGGACGAGCTCATTGAGGTGGAAATAAGTTTGACTAGAGTCTGATGAGGGCGGAAAAAGACATCGAACCCATTGCGCCTAATCTCAGAAAAGAATTGCCGCTTGAGAACAGACAGTTCGCCAGTTTGTGGACAGTTTTCATCGGTAGCTTTTTGCGATAATGCAAAAGATGGGCATTGCGACAAGTGATGACTATATAGCAAGGGCGAGTCTGATATTCGCCGCCATTTTCGGTTCAACAAAGCCAGCGACGCGAATGTACTTGCATCAGCTACATGGAGTATTCTGCATACCGAGTCAAAAATTGCTATGGTTTATATAAGGTCTTGATAGAGCCCCAGTCTTCACGGCTGTAGGAAGGCGAGGCGGAACTTACTGCTCAATCACAGTCCGAGGTAGACGACTAAATGGGGTTCCCGGGATATCCCAGGGGGCTGGCGTCACTGAGGCGTTCTTTGGTGATACATGTGACTCTGTGATTTGGGCATGTTGGGTGGTATCAGACTCAACGAGCGACTCGCCGCCACCAGGTCGCTCTGGCGGAGCGGGCCGGACATCCTCCTCCATGTTCAATCGAGGCACATTGCGTACGATAGAGGCATGTCCGAGATCAATTCCGTGCACGCATGGTCTTCTCTGTCAATTCGAGACAAAAATCAGGGGGGGCAGGTCCTGTAAAAGCCAGAGGTGCTCGCTAGCGACTTGGGCTGGTGGCTGTGTCGCTGCAACGGAGACCTTGCCCGATCACAAGAGGGGCCGCTTTATTGGCCCTCGACTCTAAGCCCGGTTGCAACAGAAGCGCATCCCCGCAGAAATCCCAAACACGCTAGCACAGCCTGATACACGAATGGAGTGGATGGTAGAGGCCCGGGTGAGAGGCGAGAGATGCGGTGTCTCGAGCGTTGATTCTCGAGTCGTGACCAGGCAGAAGCGAGCTGGGGTTGATTGTCCATCGTTCATCGTTCATGGCCCGATATAAATAAAAGGCACGTGGTTGGCCCGGGCAATGACTCAGCATTCCCCCACAGCAATTGTCTTTTGGCGGGCGATAAGAGTTCCAGTGGTCCAGGTCCCGGAAAAAGAAACGAACTCTGCCGTTGCTGCTGGTTGGTGATAGGAGGACTACAGAGCAGCAAAGAGCTACCGACCCGGGAAGGATTGACAAGTCAATTGCTGCTCGTTCTGTTGGCTTGTCGTTCTTGTCGTGGCAGAGACAATGTCGCATGCTGAGTGACTCCGCAATTGGATGCCGCGCTTGATCGAACTGCCCTGTCAGGCCGTCTCAGATTGGAAAAAAAAGCCCGGCTGAATGTTCTAGCCCCGAGATAAAGATCTATCTGTTCTTATCTGGCATAGCCATATCTGCTCCCGGCTGCAGATCACACGAGATCTCGGCAGACACTATCTTCATCTCCCCTCGTCTTCCGCTTGTCCTGTGCAGCGCATCGGAATCCCGCCCCGACCAGCGGGTGAGTCACGTGCTCCACTGTCCAATCTTCACCCTATATCCATGCAGGCAGCGCCGGGCGAATTACATACTTGACGTCGTTGGGGCACAACATGCCTCCTGCAGCAGTCAAACCTAGTCCAAACCCAAAGGTTGCCACTCCGGCATTGAATGCTGGGGCAAGACCGTACCGGTCACACAAGGTCAGGGCCTGTGATCTGTGCCGCAAACGCAAATCAAGGTGTACTGTCGATATTCCAGGCCAATCATGCCTTCTGTGCCGAGTTCAAGGAGCCGACTGTCACTATCAAGAGGAACCCGGCAATGATATGTCCGCCCCACACGGTCAGGACCCTGCGGTATGGCTGCCGGACTCCGTTGGTGATGGCTTCCATACAGGCCATAAGCGCAAGCGCTCTCCAGACACAGTTTCCCCTCCGATGGTTTCCCGTCGGGAGGATGATATGTCTGAAGTTCGGCGCTCCCACTCAGTAGCGCCCCGCCGAGGAAGTGAGCCCAAACGACAAGGAGTTGAGGACCCTCACAACGAATCTGTTTTTATAGTCGGTCCAGTAGTAGCCGATGATGCTAATGTGATTGAAAAACACATGCCGTCACAGCAGTTCAGCAATCCAGTGGAACCAAAGAATCAGCCATATAACGTCTATTCGAACGACCCCAGGAAGCCTATTCTCTACACAACCGTATCCAGACGAAGACAGGGCATGCGGGTTGGCATACCGCCCGGCGAAAATCAAAAGGAGATCTTGGAACAGATACTTGGACCATTCAAAGACGACTTAGTCAGACTGTACGCCTTCTTCGACACTTGCCCGTGCGTTTGCTAACGTTAAACACCAGGTTCCTAGACCGCTTCAACGCAGCATTCCCCATATTCGATGGTGAGGCCTTTTGGGAAGCCTACATCTCAGACTCGCCTAGCGAACCGCCGGCATCTCTTCTATGCCAAGTTTATTCCATGTCATTAGTCCATTGGAAGCACACACCTAAGCTTGCTTGCCATCCAAAACCAGATGTCCGGTACGCTGTAAATCTGACCGTTGCAGCTCTCCATGAGGAGTTTTCTGCGCCTGGGCTGTCAACTATTAGTGCAGCTCTTATTGATTTGTCCGGACGGCCTATATTTTCAATGACTGGCAATGCCATCAGTTGCGGGCGGATGGTATCCCTCGCTCATTGTCTAGGATTGAACCGAGACCCTAGCAGCTGGAAATTGTCACAGCAGGAGCAAAACCAACGCGTTCGCCTCTGGTGGGCTGTAGTTATACACGATCGCTGGTTAGTGTTGAAGACCTGATCTACAATGCCTTATGGCTGCTGACATACTGCATAAGGGGGAGTTTCGGGCATGGCGTACCTTCCCAAATCGCCAGAAACCAGTACGATGTGCCTCTCCCCACTGTGGAGGTCCTGGTACCACCAACGTCGCGCTCTCCTGAACGTGTTAGAGCAGCTCATTGTCATATTGCGCTATGCCGACTGACTGAGATCTTGGGTGAGTTGCTGCCGCTCGTCTACGGCTTACAGTCGCGATTGCCTCGCGAGACAACCAAGAAAATTCGCCAGATTCGTACAGATCTAGACGTTTGGGAAGATTCGCTCCCGGACTGGTTGAGGTCTCCTCTTGGCCCATCAGAAGACCGGATAGCCGGCCTCAGCAGCTTACAACTGGCCTTCCTGGCCGTTAAATTGCTCGTCGGTAGAGTAGAGCTTAATGTAAGGCCCGGGCATAGATAGAAGCGGTCCGTGCACCCATCTAACCAAGATACAATACAGGACGTGAACACCTCAGAAACAGAACTCCCCGAAGCTCGCCGGTACTTCCAGACTGAGTGTCGAAAAGGGGCCGAGGAAATCGTGCAATTCATCTCATCCCTCCGAAAAGAGAACTTCAAGGAGTTCTGGCTACCTTGTACGTGACGAGCCGATTCAACTACCTACAATTCGTTTCAACAGAACTAACTCCTACCAGACAGCGCCTTCCACCTAACCTCGACAGCAACGCTTCTCGTCCGCTGCGCTTTCGAAACCTCAGACCCCGAAGTTGCCCGTACCTGCCTTGCAAACGTCGAGTCCTTCCGCGCCATCCTCCGCCGCGTCCGCGAAGAATACGACTGGGACGTCGCAGACATGTGCCTCGACCATTGCGAGCGCATCCTCAACCGCCTTCCGGGCAATGGGCTCAACGGCACCGCATCTGGCACGGGCGTCCCTAACGCGCACGGGGCCAACGGCGGAGCGGGCGTCATGGGGCCGCCCGACAACACGAATGGGCTAGTCAACCCGGCAGCGATATCGATTTCGCTGCCGGAGACACAGACAAATAACGATATTGTAGACGACATGATGTCGATATCGAATACTTTTGGGACTATGGATGGGTTCCCGTTTGATATGACGGGGATCTGGGATGTTTCTGTTTTCCAAGATGTGAATCTCACATAACCTGGTTGGTCTAGGCTAGACAATTTCACTGTTGGGGAGGGGAGGGAGTGAGCAAAGTAAGGCAAACGGAAAGCAATGGCCCTCTTAACAGGTGCTTGCTTGGGGGAATGAATTCCTTATATATACCCAAATGCGATGGCTCACGACTTTCTGAGTCACAGAATGCATGTTCAACAGCATCAGCAGGATTATTCATATATATATATATATATTTGTATTTGTATATATTTTTTACATATACGCATATTTTACGAACCATTGAAATATGCGGATCACCGATCGATATATGGGAAGAGATACACTAACTCTGGACAGATCTATTAGGCATAAGATTCCTTGATACAACATTATATTAAATTCGACATGCTATTTTACAGTCACCCTCGATGCTCGAGTAGTCAGTAACCAAAAGAAAAAGTAACCCTCTAACTAATACACCGCCACCCGAGAAAAGAAAACTGCAAAAGCATATGAGGCGCTATGATAGGAGGGGAGAAAAATAGAAAGCTAGTTGTAGAAAAGAGGCGCCCCGTCCTTGTCGTTGAACAGACATGCAGGCAGTCCTCATGACGCAGGATTGATTTACTCCTTCTTACCACTGCCGAGGAAGCCAGTCAACGAGCCCTTCATGCTTTCCATCTGCTCCTGTCGAAGCTTCTCTTCCTCAGCGGCCATCTCAGCGAGCCACTTCTCTCCGTTCTCACGAATCTCCTTCTCAATCATTTCATAGTTCTTCTGGCCACGCTCACGGATCTGATCCCAGAGCATCTTGCCCTCCTGCAGACCCGCAGACGGCGACTGCTCGCCATCCAGGGTGCGTGGGGATGATTTCAAACCAAGGGCTGAGGCCAAGCTACCAACGCCACTCCTTGGGCGCTTCTTCTGCTCCTCGGCGAGCTCCTTCTCAAAGCGCTCCCGCATAGCCTTTTCGCGCTTGGAAAATTCAACAGGGATTGGTTGACCTTCGAAAGACTTGAGGACAGTGCGCACGTCATCCACGCCCATACCAGCGAGGTATTCGAGGAATGGGATCAGCGCGACGAGAGTCTTGTCCTGAGGGTTTCCATTCCACTTATCAAGGATGATAGCGTTCTCAGGTTGCAAACGCGCGTGTTCATCCTTGGTGTCGATCAGAATGACCTTAGAGAGGTCACGATTGAGGTAAGAAAGATCCTAGAAACCCAAATCAGCTACCAAGAAACTTTTTAAGCAAGTTTCGCGTAGTACATACCTTGACGTATTCACCGTCCTTGTATCTGGTAGCTTCCCTGAACAATGGCCAACGGATGATGCGGTAAGGGTCGAGCTTGCGGAGGACCTGATCAGCCATCATGCTAGGCACGCTGGTGAAGAGGACGAGTTCGTAGTACTGGTTAAGGTAGCGAAGGAAGTAATCGACACCAGGTCGCTTGGCAACCCTCCATCCATGCTCACGGCTCCACTCGCTGTGAACAAGTAGATCTTCCAAACTCAAAACTAGTGTGTAAGGTTGACGAAGGTTGGGGTCTTCATCGGGAAGTAGCTTTGGGAAAGCAGGGTCTTTGTAATAGCTTGTGACGTCGCTCGATCGGGCTTTGATACGGTTGTACCAGAGTCCAAAGCCCCAGCCGGATGGTGCTTCTGGATGAGCGTTCTCCTCTTCAACAGTATCCCAGTTCCGACCGAAATAGGCCAAGGTACCGGTGCTCCCCAGCAAGAAAAGTGCGTACATAAGCTTAGCCATGCGGGCTCGTTTGCGGTCGAGAGACGATTCGTAACCGCCCTTGGGGATATCACCACGGCCGTCATCGTTGTAATCTTCCTCGAATCGGGAGGGGTCTTCGGTCAAGTTCAATGATCCGGAGCCACCCTTTTTTGCGCGAGCCTCCATTTCTGCGGCGAGGGTAGAAGGAATACCCTGGGTAAGGTCGGGGAGCGGTGGCCGGGGCGCATCATGTTTGGGTGGTGTAGGGGAAGATTCCGGCTATTGTAGTTAGACTATGAACTCGACAACTCTCGGAGAAAGCCCCAACTTACAGAGCCGGGGGCTTGTGAGGTAGTGTTTGCGGTGTTAGATTTAGGGTTGGGTGTCGTTTCGAACTCCGCCTGTTCCGCGGCAAATTGCTCTTGTTGAGAGGGCTTGGCGGATTGTTCAGGCTTCGAGGACTTAACGGATTCGGGGAGCTTGGAGGGACTCTTGGGCTTGGAGCCCTTTGCGTAGTATCGCGAATTTGTCAGAGGAATGGCTGATAAGCGAGGGGTAGCGACAAGACCGCTCGGCCTCGTTAAGGGCAAAATGGCACGGCGAAGCATGCTGTGATAGATGAATAGAAGTCGATGAAACAGTATACTTCTAGTCTGCACAAGCAGGGTGAGAGCGTTGGCTCCGGGCCAGAGACGACACCTCTCGGGATATCAAGAGTCGTTTCGAGAGGCGTATGGAGTGACAATGTGTTACTCGCAATTGAAGCTGAAAATCAAAGGCAGTCGTTGAGAGTCGATGCGTCTCTGCCAGGAAAAGTTGAAGTTTCATCATCGCTCTGGCTGCTAGGTACGGCGGGAGGTCACGGACCACTTGCGCAGTCCCCAGCGGTATATAAGAAGCCGCCGCTTGCCGCTTTCTTAATCTTTTCTTTTTTTCCTACAATTTGAAAGTTGATCACCCAGTCCACAAATTTGACCCTCCGTGCTAGTTTCTCATGCATGTCGGGTTGTATTAGCTGGGGAGACGGATAATCCCACACCCAAGAGCCGCAGCGAAGATTCTTTGTGCAGTTGCAGCCCCGTTAGTGGGATACAAACCTCACCTATTTCCCCTCGTTGTCAAGTGGTGGGCTCATGCCTGCTATTTTGTGAAAACGTATTTTCCTGTTCATCCTCGACCTCAGTTTAAACTCAATAATGGCATGCTATAGACCATCAATCGCCTAGTGACGGGTTTTTCCACTTCCGTATCGTTCCTCTGCGTATACCCATTATAGACCACAGTGCTACAGTGCTTCAATTCCATCACGATGGCCGACGACCTCATAGAACCTTTGCGAAGAGTACGTCTCGCAGAACCTCCAACTAGAGGTGGCCGATACAAGCTTCGAAACATAGCGTCGACAGCGTACGATTCCGATGAAGAAGAGAAAGAAATATACTATCCCACGCCGAGCGAGCCATTTCGCTTCTTCGATCTACCGGCTGAAATCCGTCTACGCATCTACCACTTCGCCTTGTTCACACCCCGGCGCCGGAGCAGGGAAACGAACGGCAACGTGGGAGCCTCCGCGAGGAACCCCCGGCGTTCCCCTCAATCCGACCGGATCGCACTTTTTCGCGCCTCGAGGCAACTGCATAACGAAGCATCCGATTATTTCTACGCGACACAAGCTTTTCGCGTTTTCTTTATCCAAGACTATTCCCGGATTCCTACTATCCGGGGAATACCGACCAAGTATCGCTCCGCTATCGGGACGATCGAGTTGATCCTAGGCTCAAGCTGGACGGCGCCGCCTCGCTCATGGAGGGTTACCCGCCAACTAGGCTTGCACGAACTGACTCGCCTTCGGCTTCTGAAAATCTTTGTTGAATGCGACCCGTCAAACCCCATATTCGACGGTTTCCGTATCTCAAAGGACTTCTACAACAATTTCGCCGGCGGTTTGCTGCAACAAGTACTTGAAAACCTGCCACGCTTAGAATACGTCGAGTTCGATGGAAACCCATCTGTCATGAAGAGCGGAGCACTAATGACACGACTGCTACACGAAGTAAAAACAGCGGGCAAAAAGATCGTCTGGGGTCCTCAGCGAGGGTGGACTGACTACGATGAGGAGGATATGCGTGCCGAGAGGGTTGTCTACGGGTTGCAGAGCACCGCTAGGGGACCCCTGGTAACTTATGTCAAGGGTAATCCTTCTCTGTTCGAAAGCGGCGTGTAAATACAACTTGAACAAACTCAGTATAAGTATTGTATATAGCATTTTACCAAGCCTACTCAAATCGATTGATTGCTAGATAAGGAGGTTCAGCATCTGAGTCGCTGATATGACACGACCGTCAGGATGTTATTTCGTCAAATCGGGAAGATCTGTAGCTACGGTTGAGCTGCACATGTCCACTATAGTTCCTCATCCACATCCATGCCGGTGCCATTCTGAGGGCCCTTGCCGTTCGACTGTCGTGCCACTGAAGCCTCCTTGTCAATCATCTGTCGTGAGACAGCGACAATGTTGTCTTCGATCAACTGCTGGCTCACGTCTTCGATGTCTGAGAGGAATTGTCAGAAAATAATCCCAAACTCGGAGCCATGAGGATGGTGACTTACGCTTCTTTGGATCAACCTTTCCGACATATCTTGTCTTCAGCTGGTCCTTAGTGAGCTCCGTCTCTTCCTTCACTCGTTTCTCGTAGCCCTCAGCCAAGTTAACGAGCTGCTTCATACGGTCAACATTGTGCTGACATTCGTCATGGAAGTCATTCATCTGCAGCGCTTCGGTCCAGACTTGCTTGTGCAAGTTCATCAGCATGTTCTCTTCAAGTCCTGTCTTACGGTAGTTGATGCCAATGCTGTAGTAATGCCTGTTCAACCCGTGGATCAGAGCCTGAATCGATGGCTTGTTCAGATGGCCAAGATTGGAGGTGGTTTGTCGGGGTTCTTGGCCCATAACAACGGTCTGGGGCTGGATAAGACGGAAGGCATCAATGACAACCTTGCCTTTCACGGACTGGATTGGGTCGACGACTACAGCAACAGCGCGAGGTGTAAGCTGCTCGAACGATTGCTGGGTGTTGATATCAACGGAGGAGAGCCAGCATCCAAAACCGGGGTGGGAGTGATACCAGCCAACAACCGGTTCCGGTCTAAAGTATGATTCTCAGCATAGCCCTGGCATGTCTCCTGGCGGAAGCTTACCGTCCGGTTTGCCGAAGCATGTCCATCATCTTGGTCTGAAACACCGGGTCGACAGCTTCGACACTAACACCCGTACCACTTTGGGGCATCGCGAATACATCCGTTACCCGCACAGTATATTCATCAACAAATTCACCCAGCATCAGACCCATAACTTCCATGGGTACACCTGCTCGTCCATGCCTTAACATCTTGAGCAGCGCGAGTGATGAGATGTGTACGGTTTCGCAGTTGTCAAGGAGGTTCGGAGTATCCTAGGTAGCCGCTAAATTAGTATCTAATGGCACAGCCTTATATACACTCGGAAGTTTCAAGTATCTGAGCACAAATGCCCAGAAAGCCCGGAAAAGCAGTAGGGTAAGGTGTCCGAGAGGTTCAAACTCACAGCACCTGGAGCCGAGCCATTCATGCCCATGCCTTGTGCGGCCTGAATCATTCTAGTGAGTCTATCCATCGTTCTTGATGAGGTCTGGGAAAGCTGCTGTAGAGACGGAATCTAAAGGCGAAGGACTGCGGAAGCTCCAAACGGTCTGTAGGCGCTGAAACGGCGCCAACGGGTTGTGGGTAGAGAGAGGAGCGATATTGAGGCCGTATAGATGTCGGCGCAAAAGATGAGAAAGTACAGAAGAGGAGGACGAATATGGGGGAAAGGTATCGAATGGGGCGTAAGTTGAGATGCCGTGTCCGTGATGATCCAGGCTCGAGCTTCGCAGGCATGAGAGGCTGACGAAAGCGGTGAAGGCAGCTCCTGTGCGGGCACCGCCTTTCGCTCGGCCCTCCCCTTCGTTTCCTACAAGCCGGAGTAGATTCTCATCCAGCACAATCCATCTTATTCATTCAATTTCTCCAATGAATGCTCATTAATCTCCTTACCTGATAGACGGGCTCGTCAGCTTATATCAGACAACACTTGATCGAGCATCTTGCGTTTCTTTTCCTTTTATCACGGCCTTCTTGTCGCCCGAGGAAACTCCGCGCTTAAGAGAGATATTCCCATCCGCCATCCTGATTGAGGATTGGCAGCTGTCTGCTATACCAACCGACCTCAAATATGGCTTCAGGGACTTCAGGGCCTGCGGGACCTCCGCTGGATCCGATCAACCTGAACGGGGCTTCAGATCGTAGCAAGAGAGTCGCTTATTTCTACGACTCCGATGTGGGAAACTATGCATATGTGTCGGGGCATCCCATGAAGCCGCATCGTATCAGGATGACGCACAGCTTGGTTATGAACTATAGTCTCTACAAGAAGATGGAAATCTACGTGAGTGTTAATATATGTACTAGTTTTCGAACATGTATGCTAACACGACCTTTGTAGCGTGCGAAACCCGCCTCCAAATTCGAAATGACCCAATTCCACACCGACGAGTACATAGACTTCCTCTCGAAAGTGACTCCGGACAACATGGAGGCATATGCGAAGGAACAGAGCAAATATAACGTTGGTGACGACTGTCCTGTATTTGACGGACTATTTGAGTTCTGTGGAATCAGCGCTGGCGGCAGCATGGAGGGCGCCGCCCGCCTCAATCGCAATAAATGTGATATCGCCGTGAACTGGGCTGGTGGCCTCCACCACGCCAAGAAGAGCGAAGCTAGCGGCTTCTGCTATGTGAACGGTACGTCAACGCTGTTGTGTTCATATAACATTACGCTGATAAAAGTTCCCAGATATTGTTCTCGGTATTCTTGAATTACTCCGCTTCAAACAGCGAGTCCTGTACGTTGACATTGACGTTCATCACGGCGACGGTGTGGAAGAAGCTTTTTACACCACAGATCGCGTGATGACGGTCTCATTCCACAAGTACGGCGAGTATTTCCCGGGTACCGGTGAACTTCGTGATATCGGAGTTGGCCAGGGTAAGCACTATGCCGTCAACTTCCCGCTCCGCGACGGCATTGATGATGTCTCGTATAAGAGCATTTTCGAGCCCGTAATAAAGAGCGTGATGGATTGGTATCGCCCCGAGGCTGTTGTCCTCCAATGCGGCGGTGACAGTCTCTCAGGTGATCGCCTAGGATGCTTTAACCTCAGCATGCGTGGCCACGCAAACTGCGTGAACTATGTCAAAAGCTTTAATCTGCCAACCCTTATCCTCGGAGGTGGTGGGTATACCATGCGCAATGTTGCGCGAACCTGGGCATTCGAAACTGGTATACTTGTTGGCGATAGCCTAGGATCTGATCTTCCATATAACGACTATTACGAGGTAGGTGTCGCATTGATGGATCATCAATCAACATGCTGATGGAAGGCAGTATTTTGCGCCGGATTATGAGCTAGACGTCCGCCCGTCAAATATGGATAACGCCAACACGAGAGAATATCTGGATAAAATTCGTACACAGGTCGTTGAGAATCTCAAGCGAACAGCCTTTGCGCCATCTGTGCAGATGACCGACGTTCCCCGTGATTCATTGGTAGACGGCATGGATGATGAAGCCGAGGCGATCCTCGACGACCTTGATGAGGATGAAAACAAAGACAAACGATTCACCAAGCGACGGTTTGATCAGTATGTTGAGAAGCCGGGCGAGTTAAGCGAAAGTGAAGATGAGGATGAGAATGCCGCGAACGGAGTCAGTCGCAAACCAGCTCATTTAAAACGACGCGACCAGGCCAACTACCGGCTAGACCTTGCCGATTCAGGAGTTGAGAGCGGGATGGCTACCCCACAGGATGCTTCCTCGGTGCCTGATGACGAGATGGACCTAGGCGTTGATACAAAGATGGTAGAAGCGCCAGTAACGGAAGCCGATTCTGAAGCCCTGGGAACATCTTCTGCCGCCGACCCTCCATCCAGAGCGGGAAATAGATCAACTGACGAGCCGTCCGACATGATGATTGATGCGAGAGAGCCAGCTCCAACGTCTGTTCCTGTTGCTCGTCACGATTCTGCAAAACCGGCGGATGAAGATACTAACATGGAAGACGCATATATGCCTGTCCTTGAACCAAACCAGGAACAAGCACCAGCAACGAACGAGACACAACAAAGCAGGCCCGCAGAGGAGACATTTGCTTCAGACAAGGCGGCAGCTGATCCGACACCTCAGTTCGCGCCGTCTGACGCCAACCTGGACCAAAAGCAAGGACCGGAGATTACAAAGGAGGTCGAGCCTACAACAGTGACGACTGAGACTAAAGACAAGGCTCCTGAAGCTCATCGAACGGAACCAGCCCCAGCAGTAACAACTGGGCAAGAAACATTCAGGCCCAAGGAATCAAGTACACAGCCCGATGCCGCAAAGGAATGAAGGGTAGCCCGGCAACAATGGCAGCGGCGTTTGTACTCGGATTCCCGGCGCATAGGGCATGGTGTTTAGGCTTTGGAGACTATATGGTATTGCTTTAAAGGAGGGTTCTTGTTGTTTTGCATTATGCTATACCGCTTCACATCTGAGCTTGGTGACAAGATAATTTATGTACTCAAACTTGATTCTTGCATTGCATACTTCGTATTTCTTCTGCGCCGTTTACTTTCTATTTAAACCAGAGAGTCAGATAGAACAAAAGAAACGGGAATAAGACATGGTATGTCTAAACGGAGCTCGCTCAATTGAATATCCAGCCAATGCTCTGGAAGTTATACCCCAGCTGTTATGTACAGCTGACAAAGCTGGAGAACAGATGCCCAGGTGTCTTCCGGAAACAGCAAAGCCTTAGGGCTCAGCAACCCCACTTAGTAAAGCCAATAACAGCTCACCGCCAAGATTTTGCAAAACACACCCGCACTAAGCGAGAACACTGAGAAACCCAAGTGGAAAGCCATCCAACTCCGTCTCGACCTCTCGTCGCCTCCCTTCTGTCGCCAAACCCGTTATCCGACACCGCTAACGCGAATACATAGCCAAGATGTCTTCCAAGAGAGGGTGAGTTTTTGATTTTATATGGTCGTGCTTGTGGTTTTGCGCTGGGATATGTTGTTACGCCGTGGACGATTCGAATCTTCAACCTGGGATGGGTGCAACATACGGAGAGAAATCGGTGATTCGAAAATGAAAAGAAAGAGGAAAAGGAGGGGTTACACATGGGTCTTTGAACGACACGATACGCATCATTTATCGACTCATGTCTTTTTTTTTCTTGCGGCCGAGGCTGGATTCGATACGTATTCGAGATTCGAGATTTGTTGGGGAAAATTTCACGCCTTGGATAACAAATGCTGACTTGTTCTTTTCTCAATAGTCGTGGTGTTGCCGGCAACAAGCTGAAGATGACGCTCGGTCTGCCCTGGTACGTTTCAACCGCCAATCCAAATCCAATCCGACATGAAACCTTCACCTCGGACATCGAACGTCGAACATAAGCCGTTATCTCGATCCATTCTATACCTCCTTCTCTCCAAAGACGCACACGATTTCATTCCGGTTCGAAGGGAGCAAAAGACTGACATTCCAATAGCGGCGCCGTCCTCAACTGCTGCGACAACTCCGGTGCCCGTAACCTTTACATCATCTCCGTTAAGGGTATCGGTGCGCGCCTGAACCGTCTCCCCGCCGCCGGTGTCGGTGACATGGTCATGGCCACTGTCAAGAAGGGAAAGCCCGAGCTCCGTAAGAAGGTCATGCCCGCTGTCGTTGTCCGCCAGAGCAAGCCCTGGCGCCGACCCGACGGCATCTACCTCTACTTCGAGGACAATGCCGGTGTTGTACGTTTTCCCTGCACGAATCGAGTCCCTGTCGACTGCGGCCTTGGGATCCAACTGCGGCTGGAACCAAAGGCTGTCGATAGGACGGGGTTATTTGGTTTGAGAGGAAGTTTATCTAACATGCACATTCTTAGATCGTCAACGCCAAGGGTGAGATGAAGGGTTCCGCCATTACCGGCCCCGTCGGTAAGGAGGCTGCTGAGCTTTGGCCCGTAAGTCCTCCTCAGTTCATCGTATCTCTGCGCTTGCGCTAATCCTGACTCTTCTAGCGTATTGCCTCCAACTCCGGTGTTGTCATGTAAACGGGTGTCCAACGAGGAAATGGGATGCATTAGAACGAAATACCAGCGGGCTTTCTTTAAAAAATGAAAAAGATCTTGTTACTCTTTCCATCATTGTTCTACACCTCTTGTACCTGCTTAGCCTCTCGGCTAGGCACGCGGTTTGCCTGTAGCAGAGTGGCGTGCTCGTACGGCCACTGCAATCTTCCAAGCTTACTGCATATGAATGAACAGTCAAATGACCCCTGAGCATTGATTCAAAGCCTACCCTTATCAGCGGCCATGCTCTTATCGATTGCGATCATGGTCACCGATGAGCTGTGGGTTCGGAACATTTGCTATGCAATTAGACGGGGAGGCATCCCCCGGGCATACCCCAATAAACAGGACAGTATCCTTTCATGTATCAAGAAGGTCATTATAGTCATTCTTTCCAACGCTCTAATAATACAAAGTACCCAAAATTTCAGAAGAATAAGATACAGTATTGGATGGAATCTTGGAAGTGAGACAGAGACAACCAAGCCCAATCATCCAAGAAGCAAATAAGCCCCAAAAGCTCACTTCGTCTTCTTGTCACCACCAACAAATGGTTTCGACGACAATCTAGAGGAGCCAGAACTTTCAAGTCCCAGAATCAAAACATACAAAACCCCAACAATCAATGTAACGATGTCAATGACATGCACGGCCCACCAGATATGCTGCACGCCGGCTGGACACATGGTCATGGCGTACTTCCACTCCAACGCGGTATTATCAAACCATAACGATAAAAGGCCGGCATTGCCGCCGTACTCGCCCATCATGGAGCGGAGGGTGATTTCGCGGATGGAAGGCGATGATGGTTGCTCGGGGTTAGGGCTGTAGCGGGTTGCGTTCCATGCCCAAGTTGGTAAGTCGTTCTCGGCCTCGTTGAGGAGGGTGTCATCTTTATCTTCAGCAGGCGGTGGGAATCGTTTCTGTATAGAATGAACAACATCACAGCCCGTGTGGTCGTGCCCCGTCAGGATCAGCCCATTCCTACCGCGTCCGCCTGCCGGCGCGCCCTCATCCCCGCTCATGCCAAAGATCCCCTGGAGCACCCCGTTGGAACTGACATGCTCGCTGAGATGGTTTTGCTCGCGCAGTCCACCAGCCTTATACCGCTCTTTGCTTGACTCGTCGTCCTTTTCAAAGTAGGTGAGGTACGGGCCATCCGTGCAGACGCCGTCTGGTTTATGCAGTGGGAGATGTGTAAGCAGGAGGGTAAATGTGCTGCGATCATCAACGGGGCGTGAACGTTCAATGAGGCTATTGATGTATGCGTATCCGTGGCCTTGGATATCTTGGGAATAGGCGGGTCCGTCCAGCGTCAAGCTGTTGAGATTGATCAGGTGTAGTGTCGGCGTGAGGTTCCCTACCGGCGGATGCTGGAACTGGATGTCCCAGTTTGCGCGGCCGAAGACCTCTTCAAAGCGCGAGATGCGGCGCTCGCTGGCATCCCCGGAGTACCCAACATCATGGTTGCCGACGACGTTGATGATGCGGTGGGCCCATGAGGGTGAGGAGGGTAGCATCTCCTTTTCACTCTCGGCCCCAGTAACACTGATATAGTTAATGTCTCCCGTCTGGCTAATTTCATCATCCACACGCTCTCCCCCCTTGAACACGCGATGCCAGTACCGGTCCCCCCTCCGCCAGAACTCTCCATCTGTAACCCATTGGCTTCCGATGAGATCTCCCAAGACCGTCACATGCGTCGGTTGTGTCCACCAGTGTAAAGTGCGATAGATATGAGCAAGGTAGTAATCGTTCCCTAACAGATCAAGCCGTTTGCGCTGTGCGGCAAAAGCACGCGGGAGATCTTGCGCCACGAGAGTCCGCACGGCCGCTGAGATGGCCCTCCACACGTCTGGATGAGTGGGGAATGGCGCATCTTGTAGAGAGACCAGAGTATCGTTCCAGTGTTTCTGGATCCGGGCTCCAAATTCGTTTTCCGGGCGTGGGAGGGAGCTGTCGCCCTCGAGTTGGGGGTCGGCTAGGACGAGAAGGCGGAAGATCGCTGGTTCTTGAGCCGACGTAGACTGCGGTTTGAGGTGTTGTTGAAGAGTGTGTAGGAATGGGCTGAGTGAGGAAGCATTGGGGGTGTTGAGAGGCAGTGGATATGCGCAGCCGGAGAAGACGGGGTAAAGGTACAGGTAGACGGTCGCGGTCACGGCGAGCGGGAGAAGGCTCAGGAGAAGCCGGGATAGGAGCCAACGGAGGGACATGGAGGCGACATAGAAGAAAGAATAGTTATCACATATGCTATAAAGTCATGTTCATTTCCGGCTCTCTAGAACTGAAAAGAAGATATAAACACGCCGGGCCTTGAGCCTTTATTTCGTGGGCGGGCTCGGCGGGGGAGCGCAGATCGTCTGAGTCTTGACTCTTGACACCCAGTCGGCGCACTCTACGGGGTATACCGAGCAGACATTGAACAAGAATCCATCAGTAGATATAGGTAGCTGGTCGTTATTACTATATAGTTTTGCACACACTGATCCAGTCTTACATGTCCGCGCTGCTTTCGTAACTGTCCAACAACTTCCAAATCATCATCCAATGTCCCATCAAAATCCAATCACTCCAAAGGAAACCCATGTCAGATTATAAATAATAGGATGATGCTGACTGTTGAAACACATTCCGAAACAGGTGGGTATATCACATTAACGCCAGGGGTAGACAAAGGTGCCAAACGAACATAAAAGATTAGAGAGAGGTGTGTGAAAAGAGTGGAAGACTGCCAGGAACACATCAACCCGCAGTTGTGCGAGCTGCATCAGGGAGCAAAGACGACGGGCCGGTGTCAAGGTCACCCAGCGGATTGGATTGCTTGATGTCGTCCATATCCACAGGGGAGTCAACTTGCTCAATGTCAAGACCCTGGATCATCAGCCCGGCCCCCTTCTCATCCTTCGCAACTGCATCTTCAACTGAAGCATCTTCAACCAAGGCGTCTTCGACCAAGACGTCTTCCGCTGGGGTCTGACCTTCAGGCATCAGGGCTGGGGGTCGCTGTTTACCTAGCTGCGCCTCCTTGAGGCTAATGGTTCTCTGTTTGTTTGTCGTTTCAATCGGGAGATGGATGTCCCGCTCGATCGTGGCCTTCATCAAGGCGGCCATCCACAGCCGGCCCTGATGAACACTGTCAACTTGGAAGTAATGGACGGCGGGTTTTGTGAACTGCACCGTGCGAGTCGTCTTCGGCGGGATGAGTTTGAAGAAGAAAGGGCCCTCCTTGTCCGAGCGCGGCCCGCGTTTAGAATCCGTCGTCGAGCCGTTTTCTGGAACAGAGCCATTACCGGTCTGCATACTGCCTGCAGGTGATGTAGGCGAGACTGTAGCGCCCGTAATCGTCGCATGTAGCGCAACAATGGCATCATTGTCGGCTCGGAGAACTCGATGAGCGGTGATATCGATCAAACCTCGTTCCTCAGTATCATTCTCCGAGTAGTAGTATGAAAGGCGACGACCACGCAACACAAACAGACGAGGTTTCCAAGTGGTCATTAGGTTCGAAGACCTTTTTTTCATCCATCCGGAAAACTCGCAGCCATCCATCTGTTCCTGTGGCGTCTTCTTTTCCAGGCCACGGGTATAAGCGCTGGTGTCTTTTTTCGATTTCACGCCTGCTTTGACAGACGGCCGAGCTCGCGGCATTAAGATGCCGCCTTCTGTCGTCTTTCCGGAGCCGTCAGTGCTATGTCGCTCAGAGCTCTTCGATGTAGAAGGCGTTGTTGAACCCGTTCGGACAGAGCCCGGTTCAGTATCATTCACAGGAGATGCCGGGACCACAGTTGCATCAGCGCCCTTCCCAGTTGTCTCTGACGTTCGGAGCCCAACAGCACGTCGAAATTTGGGTCCGGCCTTTTTGATCTGCTGCAAGGGTTGCGGTGTGGAGCGTGCAGAATCCGAGTCTGGCTTTGCAGCCCTAGGACCAAATGAAGAGAGGAATCCGCCGCCCGATCCCTTGGATCCAGAGCTGTGAGAGGATTGCTGAGTAGACATGCGTGTGCTCAGACTCCGTAATCGTCCTTTCGGAGAAGGGAGGGGGTAAGTGGTGCCCGCATTCAAGGTGTTTGCGGGAGGATCGAGTATTGAATCCACGCTGCTAATCCGCGATTGCCTCCGATTGGCCCTGAGCTGCTCATCGGGGTGGTTTGACTGCAGTGAGTGGGCGCTACCGGCCACCGATGCTCGCTTCTGGAGAACTCTTCGCTGCGCTCGGGTATCTGTTTCCGGTCCTGAGAAATATCCACGCTCCAAGTCATCAGTCACAGCGGAGTCCAGTCCATTGGAGTAATGAGACCCGGCATTGGAGGCTCCTAGAGCAGTTCCTGGACGCGGGGTTGCCCGCTGCGCTCCCAAAGACATAGTCCATCCGCGATCAAACGACGCCTTCTTGCCGTGGGTCATGCCGACCTGTGAGGACGTCTCTCCAGCGATCGAATAGCGACTTGTAGCATCCAATGACGAATGTCGCCTTTGGTGGTTGATCTCCCGAATGGACGCCGCGGAAGGTCGGCGAGTATGATCCATGAATCCTGCCGATGGCGTTTGCGGCGTAATCGGGGAACTATTCTCACTCTGCACATTGTTGCTCACCAGGCGTGGATGCTGTGTGCTACTGAAAGACCCTCTAAAGTTGGGTATCCGGGGGCGCAGCGGCCCTGTCTGACCAGCACGACTCTGGGATCGTTCTTCAGACATTGTCGAGAACCCAGCAACCGAACCCCGGGCAGTCGACGATTGTTGATCTTTGTACCCTTTGATCTCTTCCTGGAAGGACTTGATTTTGTGCCAGGTTTTGAGTCGTCGTCCCATCACACCGAAATCGAACTCCTTCATCATAATGAAATCCTGATTCATATCCAAAAGCACGTCTCCGGAGATCTCCTGCTCTTCAAAGATATCGCAATGCTTGTCTTCCACCTCGAGTTGGCGCAATTGCTTGATAGTCTCTCCAACCTCCCATCTTCGGACCTCTTCCTCAGAGGGTTGACTGCCTTCCTCTTCATCGGTTTCATGGCCGTTGATATATGACATCCGGTGGTCCAGATGGCTACTGTACTCGCTAGCAGAATCATTGAGCGTTTTCTGATCAGCAGATGGCTTTACGCTATGGCGTGGGGTGCTGAGATCCGTGATGTGCTCATCAATGACACTCAGAGTTTCGTTCATGACTGGGCTATCTTGACCATTTGGGTGGGGATCAAGGGTCTGTCGCATGGATTGCTGAACATCGCTCGCCAGCTTGCTGTTCGGCAAAGGGGAGGAGCTGGAACGGGTCTGAGGTTGCTGCTGCTTTGGCGCTAGCAGGGATGGATTCGCTTCGCTTTGTCCGTGAGTATCCCGAAGGTCTGTCATGCTAACATGTCGAGACGCATGTGGAGTAGAGTCTTCGCTCTTTGGTGTTGACACAAGGTCTCCAGAGTCCGGTGTGCCTCCATGAAAAAATGGCGTATCCTCGGTCCCGTCCGACTTGAGCGCATTCGATTCTGAGCCATCGGTTCGAGGTCGCATAGAAATATTGGGTGCTCTGGTGGTATAGACTAACAGCAGCAATGCCCAGGTTAGTAAGGCAAAGCATTGCGCTGACGTGTAAAGGATCAGGCAAACGGCGCACCTCCGGGGAAAAGACCGGTCATTCCAGTCTTCAGGTCCTTCCCTAGGTACCATCCATCGCCGAAGCCATCATCCAGCTCGACCAACTCAATTCTCTCGCCCTTTTGCAGGTTGAGTTCATCCTCTGAACGCGCTTCGAAATCATCTAGAAGTCAAGGTGGCATGTGTCAGCCATATTATAGTAAGACAAAAGAGGGGGAAGACCGAGGCGCGGAAGGTGAGAGTGGGGTGGGAGGAGCGTTTCGCGACCGGAAACCAGCGTTTTCTCAGAAAGGACTCACGAACGACGAGGAGAAGATCTCCTGTGCGATACGCACGAGGCGCGGAAGACAGAGCCATGATGCTAAGCCCAAGGAGACCCCAAGGGATGCAACTGACAGAGAGGACGAGGACAGGGGAGAAGAAAGGGAGAGGTCACAGGCGATGGAATTCTCCGTCCTCCGATACCGTAATAAGTCGATGCAATATGGTATTAATATGGGAGGGAGCAAGGGCGGATCTGCGCAGCGGGCGTCACCACCGCTCTCTCAATCGAGACCCTCGATGGATAGAAGTACAGTTTAAGCGATGATAGAGATAGCGGAGGATTAAAACAGTAGTGCCTGATCAAAGAAGGGATTATTTCCCTGGCCTGGAGTCTGGATTGCCCTGCTGGAGGTGGGGGGGGGAAGTGATGCTTGATTCACGACTGGCTCTGGTCGAGGCCCGGACCAGAGTCCCGATGGTGGCCAGGGAGGGAAGGAGCAGTGAAAGAACGGCGGTTCTGGATGGACGGTGATGTCGGTCCACGCAGGCAATTGGCGAGGAAGGAAATTCCTGAGATTTCAGAGTTGACGTGAAGCTGAAGTGTCAGTCCGGACGCGTCTGTCATTGGTGCCAGCATACTCCCTGACGGAGTACAATTGAGCTAACAAACTTCTATTTTAACATGCTATAAACTGTCACCCAAGGTATCAGAAATGATAATGATAATCCCCTGCATTCCTCTGGATGAAAACGTCAGATGCCGGCCATGACCGTTGGAGTCATGTGATTCTTTGAACTTCTCTCTTTGTTGAGTCCAAATTGTCCTCTTTTCCAAATTTAATGCTGCAGAAGTTATGGTCTATGTGGTTGCGATGCAAAATTATACATAGGTACTCCGTAGTTTGGTTTTGACTCTCCTAGTATCTGCTACGTGCTCTGCTATGGTGTCTACTTGATATATACACGGAGACGGAGAACCGTACAACTTCTCCGCTGTCATCGAACGATCGACAACTCTATAAAAAGCATCAAAGGCTAGCTTTGTTCCGCCTGCACATCAATTTTGACAATGAATTTTCTACCCTAAAATAGCCAGCAGGGAATTCCAGCAGATCATCAGCCTCAGACCAGACACAACCTGGAAATCCTGCTTCATATGCCGAGGCAGGGGTCCCCGGGGAAGAAATCCCTAAGCATACCTCAAGTCATGGAGACCCTGGCAAGCCCTTAGTACCTAGGGCTCACTACTAGTCCAATTCCAGTCGTTTGCATTGATACGTTTCATCATATACTCGACCGCTACATACCTTCGCACACCCACATCGAAAATGCCTCGAGAAAGCCGAATAACTTACTAGCCGGGTGGTTGAGTGTCTGTCCGTCGACATGGCAGAGCCTGAGTCTTTTCCCCACTGGTGGCAGGTCTAAGCAGTGCTTCTGGCTGGCCGAAGTTTGCTGAGATATTCCTCGAGGCCGCGGCCCATTACATGATCCTAGCGGTATGCCGTGTAGATGCACGGGCGCCTGCATTTGACTAGCAAGAGTCGGCATCATTTCCCCCCGGTGCCTGGAATTTGAAGCTTGAAGTCTCTGAGCCACGGCCTAGAACCCGGTAAGCCGTATGTTGTCTCAGAGCACCAGCAATCATGATGAAACCGTTCGAGGACTATTACTTGTCAGCAAGCTGATCTGCCTCTTCTGCGGTTATGTGCCTTGCCGACTGCGACACATGAATAAAACCCATACCTGCAGCAGTGATAGAATACATGTAGGCTGCCGTGGGGACAGACTGAATTGCACAAAGAGCTAAGCAACTGATGTGGTGAACCATGACAAAGAGAACTGGTAGAGTCTTCCAGAAGGTCACCAATCAACCCAAACTCTCTGATGCCTGCTCAGCATGGATCATGTTGATGGTGAATAACCCCTTCACGGGCATGGGTAGAGACCAGTGAAAGAGCCACCATTCACTGGGCTGGAGACTCAGGGTAGGTAGTCTTGCCTAGTAGATATAGGGCGTCCATCACTGTGGCATCCATCACTGTGAATCATGGAGCAACCAGTCTGTGAATACCAGGATACCAGCGTGAATGAATAAAAGGGCCCAGCATAAATAGCCAGCCATCCGGCGCCTCTGCGGTTTGTTCTTTCAGTCTTTGTTTCTTTTTCTCCTCACCGACTTCCACCCCCCAAAGCGGCAACTCAGCACCTGCGACCTGATTGCGATCAAACAGCAGCAGGCAGCATCAAACAACCTGTCGCTTCATCCCCATGAAAGTGCCATCAACATGCCAGGATGACCTCGCCCAGGGCTAATAAGACCAGTCGCCCGCCCGAGCCCGCCCGCCGCAAGACCGTCTCGG
>RHLP01000628.1:0-63082 GCA_003719405.1 Aspergillus incahuasiensis
GGTCTGGGTCGGGGAGGGTGAGGAGGGAGGGTGTTTCTTGGTGAGCTTGGAGCTTCACATGTCTGGTGCTGGCTTTTTAAAGATCGTACTGTAATTATATCACTTTTATTACCCATGCAGTTATTCTTACTGTTCTTGTCGCGCGCTGTATGTCGTAGGATGGTGTTTTACTATCGGAGATGGTCCGGCCGCGGTGCCGATGTCATCACCAGATGCCGAGCTCCAGCTCCCAGCCTCCTTCTCACCTCGTGGCCAGCTCACTATCTCTCCACCTCCACATTTCCATCGTCACTCTACTCTGTACCCTCAATCTATCCATCCCCCGGCGTAGACGCCTTATCTTTTCCGACAGACAGCGCGAACTATTCAAAATGGGCCTTATCACGCGCACCATCAAGCTAGGCACCTACACTGGGCTGGCCTCGGTCGGCGCCTTCTTCGCGTACACCCGCAACGACCGCTTCGTGGACATGCCCGCGACCGACTCGATCTTCAGCCACCCACTTTTTGCGAAATTTAACCCGTCCAAGAACCCAACGACGCACGACCTGTGTATCCGCCGCGTTCCGCTGTCCGAGATCAACCCGTCGCTGCTCGAGAAGAAGGGGAAGCTTGTGGAGGCGTTTTGTGCGGGTGTTTGGAGCGGTTGGGGTACGATTTCTCTCCTTTTATTCCCCTCCTGGGTTGGATGTGGATCAGCGGAGGGACTGAAATGGCTCTTTGTGAAAAAATGGATGCTAATGAATGGTTTTCGTTGAATAGGGTACGCATACCAACGATCCTACCTCTCGCGCAAGTACAAAGCCGCCGATACCGCGTCGCACCTGTGGACGAACGAGCAGCTGGCTTCTTCGACCTATGATGTTGGAACACTGATAACGGATCACTTTGAGGTTGTTGAGAAGACGAATGACCGGATCGTTGTGCGCTGCGGTGACTCGCCTCGACGACAAGACGTGCGCGCCTCCGACGGTCTTTTCGAGATCTCTGCCGTTGTGAAGCCCGAGGAGGGTGTCGCTGAGTTTGGGCTCAAGAGTTGCTTCTATCAGGGACTTGGAAAGGCGGAGGGCACGCCAATGCCGCCGCATATCACTTGGTTGCATCAGCAGTATACGAAGCTGTTGGCAGAGACGGCTCTGTACAAGGTGAGAAGGTAGAGTGGTTGACAATGGGTGTATATACACGATGAAGATAATATTGGGGAATTGATGATGTTCATGTTACGTTCGAATGTAGAGTGGATTCATAGAATCTCTCATCAATCTCTATAACGTCAGGCAGCTGAAATGGTCACAGGTTTCGGCAATGGCGACTCGCGCGCTCGGACCGGTGGTTTTAGACACAATCTTCGGCCACTTTGCTTCCTTCCAGCTTCAATGTGCGACAGTCAGAAAGTCAATCAACCGGCTTACTCGGATCGATATGCCATCATAAGTGCCATGTCTAAAAACCTGGCGGGTAACCTTTCCCCCGGATGCCTGTGCCTCGACGATGGTAAAAGTGTCACATGTTGGCCCTTGTCTTTGCTCATGAGAATGGATAAGACTTTCTCGTTTACGTGGTGGCTCCATGTCCTGAAACTCTGTTTGTCATGAAGGTGAGCAGCTAGACTTCCTCACAGTCGACATCGCTCGTATCACTGGCCGACATGGTACTTTTTCAATGGGAGCCATATGATCATGAAACGACTGAGACAAAGTTTCTTTCGCGGGCTAAAAACCTGAATATGCCTCTGAAACGGCATTTGCAGCCGAGCTAGAGCACAATCGCCCGCTAGACATAAGACGGATGCGAGAGCTCACGGTCCGAACGAATGTCATGGCTTGACCTACTTTTTCAGAGAGCACGGATACCGCCATTCGGATCACGAGGGTCGAAATTGGGCCGGAAGTTGGCAATAAGAGTAAAATACTAGGAAACAGGTTGCATGACTTGACGAGTCCAATTACCCTTACGGGCTTCTTGCGTCCGAAGGTTGAGACGTCAAGCTCACTGTCGTACATGACATGACTACTGTCCATATCGGCGAGGGGCTCTGCAACAAAGGAGGCTACCGGATTGCCGGACGGGCTTCCGTTTCTCGTGCTCAGAGATCAGCGGCCACGCGGACTTGCGTCAGAGAAATGACTGGCAGCTGTCCGCAGCCGCCGTAGTAGGGATCCATGCGACGGCGTTCATGCTGTGCGCTCTTGTCACCCAGACGGAGGATATCCAAGCATATTCGATGTTGGAATAGGCAAGACCCCCCAGTCATAGCGGCATAACAGTGACATCGAAACGGACTCCTGGGATATGCACTCTCTGACCCATTCGCCACGGAAATAGTCAGGCTGACTGCGGTCCTCTGCTGAGTTTCTCATGACAATTCGGATTAAATAGGGCAAGCTTACCATAAAGCCGTTTAAGCGGCAATGGCCAGTTGTTCAGGCTCAAGCAAGATCCCTTGATTAACGTCCGTGTCATTCTTTGACTGGAAGGTAATAGCATCAATCACTGAGTGAAACCTCGAGGTAGTTGTGGCGCACGCCATTATAGTGTGCAGTCGAAGCCGACCAAAGCTGCGTTGCGAACCGGAAGTCCCTCGATAAACAAAGCTCCTTGGCTGATAGTGTTCCGAAGTAAACGTTATCCATTTTGCACAACAGTCGGAAGATATCGATTCCATTATCATCTTGTTGATGGCTTGGTTGATTGGCCGGCCAAACTTGACAAGGGCATCCTGAGCACGGCCCGTGACGAGAGATAAGTCGTTACCAACCAAGACGTTAGCTTTACCAAGGTTGTCTTCGCTCTTCTGAAGTAGCAGTGCAATCTGTATGAAGACGTCGACAGGCAGCACCTGGAGCACGGTGAGACGCGAAGGCCAATAGGCACAGTATTGAACTACCCTCGGCCAATTATAGGAAGATAAGACCAAGCTAGCCCCAAGCCTCAGAGAAAGCGAATGCACCACATGGTTGCAGCATCCTGTCCAGGTGATTGGCAAGGATAGATCCAGCGCAACCGGGGCTGGCAATCTGACAGGGAAATTCTAGATGGGCCAATCGAAGTTGGGAATTGAAGAGTGGCGGTCGTATGGTCTCTCTCGTTGGTCCGCAGGATATCTTCTGCGGAGCTGGTTGCATGGGTGATGTGATTGCTCGAAGAACGGTGCATGGTTGTTTTTGCTTTTGGCAACACCGGCTCGTCTATAAGAAGCAAGAACCGACCCACTCCAGAGCTGCTGACGGGCAACTGCAACCCTGCACTCTTCTCAAGATGGCTTGCACAGTCGACACCTTCTCCTTCAAGGACTTCAAGATCCCCCGTGAAAATGGAGAGCGCCCTGAAGCCTACTTCAATAGTCTACCCTATCGTGTATGGAATCATGAAATCGACTGCTCGGAAACGATCAACCAAGTGATGGCAGATTGGAAAGAAGTCACGGGGAAAGATGTCACCCACGCCCTCGGCGCAAACACCGCGAGCCTGCCTCTCTACTTAGCTCCCGAATGTCCCCCGCATATTCTCCCGCGGTTTGTGAGGTTCGGCTATATCGCCATGTTCTGGGATGGTAGGTGCCCTGCGACTTGGATGTGCATTGCTCTAATCACCTCGCCTAGATGCCACGGATGCCCTTGATACAGAAGCAGTAAGTGGCCCCTCCCAATACTTTCGGGGCAGTGCATAAGTTTCACAGCACGAGCGAATTCAATTGGATCTGCGCGCAGCCCTTCTTTCGGAGGTCAAACTCGAAAGACATGCCCGGTGCGAGTTTGAGATCAATGAGCTTTACATACAGGGTCTCAAAGATGTCCTGGCCGAGACCGAGTTCAGTGCTCATTTCAAAAACAAATATGACCTCTTCGACTCTGGCCTCCAAGCACAGACCGTGTCCGCTCTGCATACCGTGACGTGGGAAGATTACAAGGCGCACAGAGTCAAGAGCGTCGGGGGCAAGTAAGCCAGCCCCAGCCCCCTCCGATCTTCTTACTACCAAAATAATACTAACTGACTACCGCAGAGTACTATCGCGATTAATGCCTGCTGTAAACGGAATTTGCGTCAGCGACCAAGAGCTCGATTCTGTTTCCCATATGATCCAGCTCGGAGATCTGATTACCGGATTGACAAACGACTTCCATAGCTTTCACAAGGAGTACCATGAGCATTTCTCGGCTGGCAACCTTGATATGATGCACAATGGAATGGCCGTTCTCATGAGTAACTACGGATATGATGAGAACGAAGCTGGCGACATCCTCAAGCAAGAAGTTCTCGCGGCCGAGAAGAAATTGATGGCAGAGTACGAAAGTTGGAGTTCCTCACAGAATCCGAAAAGTGATGACCTACGCCGATACATGTTCATCTCTGTCCTTGCCATCGGGGGCTTCAATCACTGGCAGTCCGTATCTCCACGATACCAACGCACCGACTTCACAACAACGGCCGAAGATAGGGATCAGCTAGTTGGGCTCGGGTATGACGGGAAGTTGAGGCTGTCTGATTACCCACCTCCCGCAAAGGGCGTGGAGATGAATGGCCGTACCGAGTCCGATAGCCTATCTGATGATAACCGAGAGCTGATCTCCATCGTAAGCTCTCTAGACAAGGAAATAGTAGCGCCTTTTGAAAAAGCACCTGCTGAGAAGGTGAGTGATCTCGCCAGCCGTGCAAGCACGAAACTAACGGCATCAGATTGTTCTTGCTCCATGGGAGTATATCCGCTCGCTGCCCGGAAAAAAGACGCTGGGGCGCATCATTGACTGCCTGCAGAGTTGGTTTACGTTGGCTGACGACTCCACAAATACAATCAGAGAAACCACGAGAATGCTTTTCGACGCCACATTAATGTTAGTCTCCATGAAGTTCTTTTAGCTTGACACTAACAGGACAGGCTTGATGATATACAAGATGGGTCTCAGCTTCGCCGTGGGCGACCTGCAGCGCATGCTGTCTTTGGCCAGCCACAGACCCTTAACAGCGCCACCTACCTATACGTAAAGGGAAACCGACAAATGAAGAGCCTGAAGCACTCGAATGAGTGTGGAGATGTATTCACCGGTGCGTACATCACAAATAACCAGCGCAACCCCATAACCCCATTGACCTTCAAGCTGCAGACGAGCTGGAAACTCTTGCTTTCGGACAAGGCCTTGAGCTACACTGGAGATTCAACACGACACTGCCCTCGACAAAGGACTATTTAGTCATGGTAGACAATAAGACCGGAGGCTTCTTCCGCCTTGTACTTCGACTCCTAGAGGTGGAGTCGGAGAGCGAGCCGAACCCTGAGCTTATGCATCTATTCACCTTGCTAGGAAGATACTACCAGATTCGGGACGATTATCTGAACCTCGCTTCTGAAGAGGTATAATCTTGTCTTTCCAACCGATTACCGACTGCTAATCCTCTTCCAGTACACGGCCAAGAAGGGGTTTTGCGAAGACTTATCGGAAGGCAAATTCTCCTTCCCCCTCATACATCTGCTCCAGAACACGGCCTCGCCCGACCACATACGGGGTATACTCTTTCGCCGTGATGATGCTACTGAGCTCTCAGTTGAAATGAAGCAGTTTGTGCTTGACGAGATGAAAGAAGCCGGCAGTCTCACTCACACCAAGAACGTCCTCGACGGACTTTTTGATGCCATGTTGGAGACTCTGGACAACCTGGAAGCCAAACTGGGCCCGAACAACAAGCTCCGGATTTTTCTTTTATGGTTGAAGATCTAATGCTAATACCGGTGGTACTATTGGACTAGCTAGCTTTACTACTTGATTCTTTCGAAATCAATACAAGCGCCTTCCATGAATCAGGAATGGCACAATACATCGACTGAATATCGCTTTTGATTCCATTTGCTCGATAATATTATTGTACAATTTGACCTAGTATTACAAGACTTAACATGTCACATCTCAGGCTCAGACTAAAAGTCCTCCCTATGCGACGCCTTTCTCGGCGACCGTCCAACCTGTCCATGTCCCTGAGGCGGGTTCCCCATCGTCGCGCCCACATCCCCCTCAGAAACAATCTTCGATCGTCCAAGCTTTGTAGCGCCCGTCGTATTCGCCAGGTCATCTTCCTTGACGATGCCCTTTTTCGGTGATTGGTATCGAAGCAGTGCGTATCCGCCGCCGATGACGCCGGCCATGGTCATCATTGCGATGTTGCGCGAGGAGCTGCAGCAGATATCCTCCTCCGTTAGTCAAACATACCGTTTAATAGCGCCTGGACGAGGAAAAGAGGTGGAGACTCACGTAGCCGGCGAACGGCCAGGAGCCTTTCCGATGTTCATTCCAGCGGGCATTTTAGCGTTTCTGATAGTGCACTTATATGATTGGTATTGATTTGATGGATTACTGTCTGTTGAAACCACAAATCGTTAAAACAACGAAGGTTATATACGCTGGGAGCGTTCGCCACCATGACGCGAGGGTGACCGATGACACCCTGCTGCCGGGCCTGGGCTCGGGTGGCCTGTTATCCATGGATGGTGATGAAGTTATGACAGAAGCCTGAGAGCCTTGGTGGAGTCTGGAGTCTGGACCCGGAGGATTCCAGTTCGGGCTCGGCCGGCTAGCGCAGCGGCTGGGGCCGGGATCGAGATTGAGGGTTGTGGAGTATCCGGGCAGAAGAGCCGATGGGGGCTGTTTGAGCTTCGATGGACCCAGGCGATCTTTGAATGTGACAGAAGCACAGTGCAGTTGCACTATACACGGTTCTATATAAGTCAGGACACGTCTTATCCTCGCGGTGCGTCATTGAGGGATGAGCACTGCCCGAGCTGCGTGCAAAGAGTGATACGGGCTTGCTGCAGGTGTAAATAGACCAACCAGTAGACATTGACTATCTGGTGCTGTGGCTCAGCTTGGCTATTGGCTTTGCTTTGGTTCCTTCCGGATAACAGCGAGTTCTCGTGGGAACACCCCACTGGCGGGAGGTGTTTCCGGAGATCTAGGTAGCAAGGGCGCCCTGCTATCGAGTGCTCGATTCATCTCCACGTCATACGCGACCATCGTTCTTTATCGGCAAGCTGGCACGTTCTAAGACGAGCGGCAGGTAGATAACTGAATATGTGAGCTATCTAGTTGTAAGCCGGCTTAGGATTCGAACCTAAAGCTCCTCTGTTTCCAGAGGCGTGTTGGCCGAGTACACCATACCGGCTGAGATAGAAGATGGTGGAAAGTGTGTAACGAAGCAAAGAAGAAAGACTGTGAGTAAAGGCAGAGGTATATGTTACAATAAGCCGGCTTAGGGTTCGAACCTAAAGCTCCTCTATTTCTAGAGGCGTGTTAGCCAGATTACACCATACCGGCTGTAGCTGAGAGAGAAGGGAAGAAGGAGAGCGGGGGTCTAGGCTTGGGGAATTTCTCATGGAGGATAAAACCTTGTTCATCTAATGAATGGTCCTGGTTTATTTGCTGCCTAGAGTACCTCTGCTGCCTTCGGGTGCCCAGGGGTAGGCTTGTGATCTCCCGATCATAGTCTCTCCTTCAACTCACCTTGAACGAGTTCCGGTACGCTGTTCATGCCTTTGAAGTAACCCATTGAGTGCAGCAGTGAGTCAACAAGTATTTAATGGAATAGAAGTGCGATCTTTTATATCTTGCAGGTCTGCTGTCGTCCAGGCACCTAGGTAGGTACATACCCATGATGGGTGTCAGGACGAACTCGGGGCTTCCCACGAGGAAATTCAAGATGCATGCAACATCTCTCAGGGAAAACGATCATGACAGAGTGAGCAACACATACTATTCTTGTTGACATCAAGAATACCACGTTTGCCCATGCGCCACATCTACTCTGTACAAAGTACCGCAGCTCAGCCACAAGTCTGACAGACTGTGGCGCACCCTTGCAGCTCGATTGATCGCGACGGCTTTGACATTTTCGTCCGGATCAACAAAGTGGCCAATTTCCTATGCCGCCTCTCTGGGGCCGCGCATTTGACACGAGACTCACATCCTCGGACACATCCTCGGAGATCACGCGGCAATTGCGCAGATCCAGGGATATCTTCTCTGTGCTCCTGATTCTCGGCGAGAATGCTGTGTCGCGCCATCGCGCAGTTGGCGGGGGCTGGGATCGCCCCTTTCAGTTTCTATTTGGTACCCCATGTCATCGCTTCATCCGTACTTGCGCCTGATGCTGTCGCTAGATGGTCAGTGGGGCGCTAACTAAGCGTATATCCTGAATCCAGAAGAGGTCGCGTACATCGCGACAGCGTTCCTGACTGCGATTGGGAAGCGGAGGCTTATGCCTTACCCGACATCCCTTGTCTAGTCATCAACGCGCGGTCGGAATACGTGCGCGAACACCGCAGCTTGATTCTGGGCAGGATTATGCGCGACTTCGAAGCAAAGGCTCAAAGAACACTGAGAAGGTCCAGCTAGGATCCTCGTCAATCGTTCCTCGCTCGACTATCGCGGGGCCTGCGTCTCGTTCTTCCATGCTGAGCAGGCGCGGCCTAGCTATCATGGTTATGACCTGCTCCATTGCCACGGCCGTGGCACAGCTTGTGAATTCCGCTATCTCGCTCTGAATATAACCTCGTTGTCGATCCGATCCCTGCATGAAAACAAACCTTGGAAAGTCTTGAGCTGATACCAAACCATCTACCCCAATAGCCTTCATGCGGGGCCAATCACTCCATTTGGCTGCGCCCGCCATAGCCACAATGGAAGAAGGGGAGCTAAATCCTGGCGGCTCAGACATTCTTTAGCTCTTCTTCTCCCCACCTCAGCTCCTCTTCTCCTTAATGTAAATATTCTTTGCGTGTCCGATTGCCATGGACCACGTAGAGCCGCCGCCAGATTCTCCCTACCCTCCCATAGATATCTCCTGTCTCAGCGAAGAGCCCTATGAGCACGACAATTTCATAACCTACCCAGAGCATCAGGGCTGGGACATAACCCGGCTCTTCGATGGAGACTTTACCGAACATGAAAATGCAGCGCCCTTTTTCCAGAACTGGTTATTCTTCGGTGTTCTCTGGGAGGTGTTCGGACCCATAAACAAGGGTGGAAAGCGCCACTACATCAAACAGCAAGACGGCTACCCGTATGGCACCATAACTGTGGCTGGCTTGGAGGAACGGATCCTTGAGCTCACGTCGTTCATCTCATCCCTTATGCAAGCTGGGGACAATGCCTCCGCGCACCAGGTCGGCCGCCGCATTGAGACATGTCTTCAGACCGTGTCTAGGCTATGTCGGATCGCAAAGTGTGAGGGCGATCCGCGTCCTGGGTATACCACATGGCCGTTATCGCCCGAGATCGATCTCTCCATTCGGACGTTGAGCCAGCGCCTTTCTTGGACCTTCGCAACGGGTGTTATGCCCTTAGTGTTCAGTTCGGATACGGGTGGCTTGGAGTTTCCGTGCGCGTGGCTCCCTCTCAACCGCTTACAGGAGTCGGGGTGGTGCCCAAGTGAAGTCGCCTTGGTCGAAGAGACGTTCACCTCTGCGTCGGCGTACTATACTTCGCAACTGGAGAGTCCGCCGTCGGCAACGCAGAAGGATCATGGTCAGTGCACAAGGAGCCTTTGCATGGCGCGCCAACTTAATGAGGCGACGTATCGTACTGCTCATACGAGCGCTGATTGCGATTGTCAACACTACGGGCCATCAATCGACGAAGTGACCTCGATTCTGGAATCAGGAGGCATCCCGTTGTTATCAATCACGCCGATCAAGAAGGAGCCATACGTCAAGGTTGAAGTGGAGAAGTATACCGAGGGGAAGAAATACATCGCTTTCTCGCATGTCTGGTCGGACGGGCTGGGAAATCCTTCTACGAATACCCTGCCCCAGTGCCAGCTCCTGCGCATCCAAAGTCTACTCGACGAACTAGTTTCTGGAATAAGATCAGTCGATCTAGTCAATAGGTTGGCGTTCAGGGAGCTCTGGAAGAAGAAATTCCACGGCCCCTCGCTCCTCTTCTGGATGGATACGATGTGCATTCCGGTCGCCGATGAGCACCGCGAGCTGCGCTCCAAAGCTATCAAATCAATGAAAGCTGTATATGAGCGGGCGTTCAGGGTACTGGTCCTTGACGGCGACATGCAGTCATTCTCCTCAAATGACTACACCCAGTCCTTTATGCGGATCCGACTATCCGCCTGGATGCGACGACTGTGGACATTAAACGAAGGCGTCCTCGCCAACAAACTGTGCGTCAAATTCGCGGACGGATTCTTCGACGTGCAGGCCAGGTCGAAAGCCCAACAAAGCGAGGCGTACAATTCAGAGCTGGACCAGCTGAAGCACACCTACGGTACCCCCATGCGCGACGCAGACAATTTCCACTGGAAATTCCGTCTCCTTCGCCTAAATGTCATCTCCGAGCCAGATCCGCGTATGGTCAGGCGGACAACGTCTGACTCTGCAGCTACTTCACCTGAAGCGAAACGCTGCTTTGCGATTATGGAGGCTTTCAGTGCGGCTTTGTACCGCTCCACCAGTAAGGAGCGGGACGAGATGCTGTGCTTTGCCAGTTTGATTGGGTGGGATACGTCGCTGCTCAAGGGTCTCCAGTTCGAAGACCACATGCATGCTCTCCTCTCGACTGAGAAGCATCTCCCGCAGGGGATGCTGTTTCTTGCTGGGCCGCGGATGCACCAGCATGGTTGGCGCTGGGCGATCAACCGGTTTGGGAACTGTGGTGCGAGGCGGCTGAATGTGAAGTCCGATGATATGACTATGGGGCTCGTTACAGACAGCGGGTTCGTAGTGGATTATCCGGCGCTCGCCTTGCCGGTGCAACATAGGATGGAAGAGCTGCAGGAACTCGTAATTAGCGTTGATATCGGAAACGGTGGTCTAAGCACTTTTCTTATTACTCGCCATAATGAGGGCTTGCTGAATCTGGGATATGAATCTGAGGCTGAGGAGGGTGATGATGACCAGCGTCAGTTGTATGTCTTGTACTGGGATATGACGAAGAAGATGCCTCTCAGGACGCTGATGCCTGCTGCGATCGTCTCAGGCCCTGCGGATGAAGGTCTTGTCGAGGGCCAGGTGTTGTACCGGTTTGAGTGCCTTGCGTATGTGGAAATACTGGAGATAGGCCATGCAACACTACAGGAAAAAGCCCATGAGATTGCTCGTCTGGTGACCAAGAAGTGGACGATTTGCTAGCATAAAGACTTTCGATGACATGAGATGATTAGTTGAACAATGATGGGCGGTTATGGCATCGATGGAAAACTAAAGGAAGGTTGAAAACTTGGAATACTAATGTAATCCTTGGCGTCAATCTGAAGTGATGTGCCTAGGATGTAACAGACGCACACCCAAGACACCTCCGACGAGACTACCTGTTGGAGACTAGGGTTTTTGTATGTTGTACCCGTAGTCTTTACCAAATGAACGAAAATATATATCACTGTCACAGATATAGTAAAGCCAGGGGAGGAGAGAGTAGCAAAGTGCCACCCCAAGTCTTCAAGCTATATAGACTTCCTTCAAGAAGGTGACCTTGAATACTTTGTTTACTAGGCCATACTATTTTTTTCCCTGCAGCTTATATCCTCTGGGATCGCGACGTCGCGGCCCTTCTATAGAGCTTATCCCTAGCGGGGCTGTCACGTGGTGATACGATATCGGAGTGAGTCACATGGGAGGGGCTCCAGCTTCAAAAAAGATTCCCGTCCCTCATCTTGCCGCTTACACGCGCAACAAATAAACCAATTGAGCAATTGCAACCATGAAAAGAGAAGATCTTACATACTTGGGTGCTGGGCCCGCCGCCCTTCCTACAGATGTCCTCGCGACAGCCGCACAGGCTCTCCAGAACTATGAGGAGACCGGATTGTACGCACCACTCCATTCCGGAGCACCACATTGTGCTGACTTCTCTTTCTATAGGGGTGTTGCAGAGCACAGCCACCGCAGCGAATTGGCTTCCGGTATCTTGAACACCATGAAGGCGGACCTCGCGACCTTCCTCGATATCCCCGACGAATTTGAGATTTTGATTATGCAGGGTGCGACCACGGAGACCGGTCTCGGCGCAATGAGTGGCCCATGCTGACGGACGGACATCTAGGTGGTGGATCAGGCCAATTCGATGCGACGGCGTACAACCTCACAGCTATATGGGTTGAGAGGCAACGACAGAAGATCGTAAAGGAGAAGGGCGACATCTCCGAGGCGGAAGTCATCGCGGAGCTGCGCAAGAAGGTCGAGTCCGAGTTGAAGTTGGACTACTTGGTGACTGGATCGTACGTGCTCTCCGAATGATCCGTGGAAATGAGGGTCTTATACTAATGCACTGGATCCGCAGATGGTCGCTCAAGGCCAGCCAGGAAGCCGTCCGAATCCTGGGCCCCGAGTACGTGAATGTTGCTAGCGACGCCCGGACAGCGAACGATGGTAAATTCGGCAGGATTGCGGACGAGTCCACGTGGAAGCTCAGTCCCAAGGCGGCTATGGTGTACCTCTGCGAGAACGAGACCGTCGACGGTGTCGAATACCCTGCTTTCCCCAAGGTTCTCGAGGCCAAGGGCTCAGAGGATGATCCCATCGTCATTGGCGACTTCTCCTCCACGATTTTGTCGCGACGGATACCGTTTGAAAACTTCTCAATCGTCTACTTTGGTGCCCAAAAGAACCTTGGGATGGCGGGTATCACTGGTGTCATTATTCGCAAGAGCCTGCTTCCTCCTAACGCTCCTCCCGCCGCGCCGGCTATCCTCCGAAAGCTCGGGCTGCCAGTCGCTCCTACCATCCTCGATTACTCGGTTTGCCACAAGAACAACTCTCTCTACAACACCCTTAGCATTTTTGAGTAAGCTTCTCCGGAGCTGAGATAAAGCCCTGCTTTGGTATGTCAATTCTAACCATCTGCCTAGCGTATATGTGGCCGGCCAGGTCATCAAGAAACTCATCAACGACTTCCCCGACAAGATTGATGGACAGCAAGTCGTTGCCGATCGCAAAGCGCGCAAGGTCTACGAGGCCCTTGAGGCTTATCCCGACGTCTACAAGATTGTTCCGGACAGGGCCGTGCGCTCGCGCATGAACATCTGCTTCCGCGTCGCCAAGGTATGGATAACTCAGCGACCCCAACCGTCCATAGATGAGTGTACACAGCTGCTAACTACTCGAATCTAGAATGGAAACGTTGACGAATCGGAAAAGACCTTCATCAAGGGCGGAGCCGAGCGCGGCATCACCGGCATGAAGGGCCACAGGAGCGTTGGAGGTGAGTTGCTTGCCATACCGTGAAGGCTCTGATCATAACCTTGCTGACATTGATTGTTTCCAGGTATCCGCGTCTCAAACTACAATGCCATCCCTGAGTCTGGGGTTGACAAGCTTGTTGTATACCTTAAGGAGTTTGCTACATTATAAACAGTAGGCGTTGAAAAGCGGGACAGTCAGTACTTTCCATTCAACGTGCTGTACTGGATTTGATTATAGGTTTGTGCTACGAAATTATTTATAGAAGCGATGGAGGTTCAACCTTCCAATACCATAATGTCATCTGTTGCTCTCATGCAGAAAAGAGTATGCGATCTTATTCTTGTCGTCGCACAAGTCCACGTCAGATAGCTCTTATTAGGTCTTGCTCCTGCTTGGTTTTGCGATTATCAGGAAACTTGAGGACTCGAGGCCTCTTCTAAAAGCTCCGGCTCGCGCTTGTATTGCAGATCGCCGACAAGCATTCGTTTGCTTGGTTATTAAACCGGCCCGCTGGAATGCAAGCCTTGCGAGCTTCCACACTTCCACATAGAGACTACTGATATTTCCTACTCATTGCAGCTTTACATGCTTATGATCCGGCCATTCAACGTCATTCGGGAAAGATCAAATCAATCGCCGGAGATTCAAGACGGCATTTGAGCCCAGTGAAGGCCGCGCGTAGCGGAGCGTATCTACCACTGGGAGTACAAGTGGAATTGTTCTAGGATCAACTGGCTAACTGGGTCATATTACCGGCCTGCTCGATCTTCAGTTAATTGGCGTCAAAATAGAACAACGCAAGCCATTGCTATCTTATAAAAGATACACCGTCTTGAACAAGAAGGTAATGCTCATCAAGACCAGTTGCCTCCAGATCAAACTTTTTCATGCTGCTTGACACTCCAGCCTCCCAAAATACTACTATCAGAGGGAACCCCCAACTACAAGACGCATATGTCTATTTATGGCGAACCCACGCCAAATGATCAACAGGCTGCGCGCCATATACCATGAGCTCAGCCGCGAACTGTTGGAATCGTGGTTACAACGGCAAGCCCCGTCAAGAAAAGAATGCTCCTATCAAGTTATACAGTCTACAGATGCAGGCTGCAGATAGTGAAGGACATACTAAAATATGCAGTAAAAGTGGTAGATATTATAAGCATACTTAAGGCTAGTATAAGATATCTGCTGATAGGTATTATATCTGGTCTGCCCGAGGTAAGAAGCTTGTTCAAGTGTACCTATGGGTACTGCACAGCTGAATGCAGCTGCTGCATTCAAGAGCATGGTTTGTACAGACCAGATACCTAAGCGCCTTCCTGAACCGAGACGAAGATTCCGACCGCGGACAAATCAGTCGCAGTCTCCTTGAGCCACACCGAGTCGAAGATTGAATAGGCATTTTCCAATCAAAATAATTGAAAGTGCAATGTAGGCACTTTAGTATTATCTTGGGTTTTTTTGGGGTCCATCTGAGCTGTGTGCTCCAGCTAGCGGGGCGCCCACGCCCCCGCTAGGTACCTCGGCGCTGTCCTCGGGAACTGACCTGAAAGCTTTGTACTGTAAACAACCTGGCTGCAAGCACTCAAGTCGGGAGTTTTCTACCAAATTACGTATTAAAACAACACCTGAGAAATGCCCGTCGTTGCTGTTGCCGGTGGCACCGGGGGTGTGGGCAAGACAATCGTTGACGTCCTCACTGAGCAGGCTAGGCATGAAGTCATCGTACTGACGCGAAAGGTAGAAGCTCAACAACCCAATCATACACTGTACATTCTCTTACATGAACTACCCAGGTCCAAGAGAACAATATCATCCTATCCCGCGCAAAACAAGTTGGAGTTGACTACAAAAATGCCAGCTCCTTAACGCAAATCCTTGATGAGCACAACGTGCACACAATCATCTGCGCAATCTCGCTGTACGGCGAAGATGACAACAACGCGCAATTGAATCTCATCAGAGCAGCCGAAAATGCATGTGAGACGAAGCGGTTTATTCCGAGTGAGTACTCGTTTATCCAGACGGAAGAGTATGCCCGCCTCAACCCCCAACTCCAAACCCACCACCCCAGAGATCTTTTTTCCTCTATCCATGGTCTTGGACTGACAAGCCCACAGCCTTCTCCCCCTCGACCCCAGCATAAGGTACTTCTTAGACGCAGCGGGCCTCCTCAAGTCAAGCAGCCTACACTTCACCCGCGTAATCCCGGGCTTCTTCATGGACTACTGGGGCATGCCGCACCTGAAGACGAATCTCTCGCCGATGACGATCGCAGTGGACATGGCTAACTGTGAGGCTGCGATTCCCGGCGACGGGAACGATGTCATTGCTATGACGTACTCGTATGATATGGCGCGGTTCATGGCGCGGTTGCTAGACGTGGAGGGGGAGAAGTGGGAGGAGTTCAGTGTTGTCGTCGGCGATGAGGTGTCGTATAATCAGCTTGTTGAGATCGGGGAGCAGGTTAGGGGTGAGTTATCTTCTTTTAACTTCGATAAATGAGCGCTCTTTGCTGCAATAACGTGAACGCTGCGAAGTTTACCGTGCAGTGCTGACGAGACCAGGCCGCAAGTTCAAGGTGCTCTATGATAGCGCCGACAAGGTAAATCAGGGGGCTGTTACCGTTCCCATACAGCCTGAGGAGAATGAGTACAGTCACGAGGATATGGTGGAGGCGACGGCGCTCATGGATCGTCTCGTTATCAGCAAGGTGTTTGAGTTTCCTACTGTGATCCGGTCGAGGGAGGCTGAGGGTCTGAAAATGGTTAAGGTTGGGGAGTTGGTGAGGGAGGCGTGGCAGGGGAGGTCGTAAAGCCTGCTAGCATGGCTCTGCAGGCCTGCATCGCTGTCCTCTCTTGGTACCGGTGGGCACTCGCATCTCTCCAGGCTCCGTTGTTTCCTCTAGTATCGGAAGCGACGCATACGGGGGTAGATATACGAATTACGTTCCCGTGTTCGACTCGCTCTTCAACATTAAACACTACGTTCTCCAGCACAGTGTAAATTCTCCTCTGTCTAGTATCCTCTCCCATCGCACCTTGGCCAGATACTATAATACATCATGGCGCCCGATCGCTTCAACTCACATCTCTAGGGCTGTTACAGAGCTTGGAAGCTGAAGATCTCGCTGAGAAGCTACTGACGTCTTGCAGTATTGCGTTTCCGGGGACGAAGCTATCAGCGCAAAAGCTAAAGGAATAAGAGGAAGGGCCAGGTGCCTCTCCTTCCGTAATGGGGGTACCACAACAACCACGCGATGAGGCCACCGCACCGGCCGGTCCAAGAGGCTGCATGTTTGATTTGCAGTATGTCCTCTCTTTGCAGCACCTAAAACTTTGCCTTGGTGATCAGTGTTTCTAGCTTTCTTTATCGAAAATGAAAAACAAACAAAATACGACGCACCAACATCAGATATTGTCTCGTCTTGAACTGAAACGAATCCGCCGGCGAACGACCGTAGCAGTCACCGTACGCCCAAATTCGTGATGGTTATTCCTTGCGCATCGGACAGACATCACTCCCCAGCTGCTTCGAATATGAGTGCGCTCGTCATCTGGGGCAGGTTCACGACTACAATCTTTTCATGTTTCATTCGCCCGTTTCGGTTAGAAAAGTAATTCGCCCACGAACGAACCAGCTACAGCTGCAGCTCAGTGACTCGAACTAAGGCGATGATTGCGACCATAGATAAATCTGCCGCATTCTCATTGAGTTGAACTGAGACGAGCGCGCTGAGGCAAGGATTTTGACCACGAGCGAGCTGCTTGACCCGAATCGAGACGATATTCCCCAGCCGCGAGCAAACCAGCTGCATTTCCATCCTGAGCCCACATATTCTTGCAACATAAGACTGGCTCTACTCTGCTTCTCAACATACTATTTTTCGTAGTACGTTTGTGCCTCGTGCTTAGTATTAGGTGCAATCCAGTAACCAGGTAAGCAGTCAAGGAGCTAATTGCATCGGATAAAGATTTGATAACAACTCTTAGTAGAATTTAGGTATGGATATCAGCATTTGGAGCTTAGATAGCTATAAATAGACTGACGTCACCTGCACCATCATCTAATGTCTGCGACTCGCGGCCCTAGGTGCACCTCCACTCTCATTTATCGTCTTTCCTAGGTTCTTTGTGTACCACAACTGGACACACCCCTGCTTGTCATATCCACCTATTCACCTCCCTTCTGGAAGGCGTACGAAGGCTCGAATCCTGGGTGGCTGCCTTAAATTACACCGGGGTCGTACGGCATCCCAATTGTGGAACGCCATGATCATCCGTGGCGTAAACCCCCGTACGCATATCAAAAGTAAGATTATTAGTAGACTAGATAATGGAACTACCATCGCAAATCCGAGAAGGAGCTGGATCTATTCCGAGATACTCAACGTAAACTTCCAAGGTTGTGTTGTAACAAGAACAGCTAAGATCTATTCCTTTCTGTGGCGTGCGGGGTGTCCCCTCCTCGGATACCTGATCCGGCCTATAGCGCCGCCCAGCTCTACACCTCTCTTCCATCTTCCTGCCTTCTTCCAGGGTTGGCAGCATGGAAAGCTCGGTTCTTGCCCAGTTTTGGTCCGCTTTGTCTCTGTTGCTCCAGTAAAAGAGCATGGAAATCTAGAGCCGCACAGTGTGATTGGGACGTGGTCTGACATCGCCCGGCCCCAGGCGTCTGTGCGTTCCTGCTGTCATTCCCATGGCAGGTGCCCGCCCACATGCGCCCGTTGGACTCCAACTCAACACGTCGTCGAAGTTGTCTTCCAAGGGGTACTCTACCGGTCACTTTATCTCCAGTCCCTTCTTAATCCCCTCCCTCTCTACTCTCCCGGAACTCCATTCCTGTCACTGCCCTTATGTGACACGGAGATCATCCGCTGTCCTTGCTTTGGTATGGGAAGCTCTCGCCAGCTTCTTAGCACCACCATTACCTATACCTACCGACCCAAGTGACGTTGGACGTCGTACAGGAATGATTGAAGGTGTCTAACAGTCTACCTCGAACCGTGAGCTCCCTACCTACCCGCTAGGTCTAAATCTCATCACTAACCTTGCCTTCCCACCAGTACCTTGTTAGACAGACAAATATTGCTTAGGTACCCGCTGTACGATAGGTACACGATGACAACCCCAGCGGAAGAATCTGTTCGCCGCCACGAACCCAGCAACTGCGCCCTCTCCCAGAAGGACTCCGTCTGCGAATCCTGCATCCTTTTTCGACTGTCCAAATGGCTCTGGTCATGTCGGAATACGCCCCCACCTCCTATCACCGAAGACACCACAAAACCCGTGGAAGATGAGAGCACCAAGAACTCGTTCCCTTGCCGCGCATGCAAGATTTCGGGCGTGGAATGCGATCGCCAAACACCGCGCTGCGCGCAATGTCTCGACCAGCAGGTCCTGTGCTTCTACGTCGAGCCGCTGCGGATCACGATGAAGCGGGCGAAACTGGCGAGGGAGAGGCAGCTGGAGGCCCCGCCGGAATCGGTTACGTCATGCTCGTGAATAAATTCGCGGTCGGGCTGCTTGCTGGCTGGGCTGGGTATTACTTCCGGCTGACTAGGGTAGGGGGGGGGTCGCTTCTGCACGGGATTCGTCATGATCAAGCGATACCAATACAGCTTTCTTCATGGTTTAATCGCATCTTCTATTTTTTGTTGCGGAGGAATGTTTCCTCGTAATGGTAGCGATATGCTTCAGAGCTACATTACATACAGAGTACAAACAACTCGGTAGTTCGGCGTTGCTTTTTGCGGGCATGCGCGACCGGTCACCCTCGCTGAGCTGTTATTGGAAGACAACTTGAAGAATGCGCAGCGATCGCTACGTCTTCCATCGGAGATTTTACTTTTTCTCATAATCCAGACGTGTTCGCAATCTTCTACTCCGTATAGAGCCTCCAGGCTTATACCAAATTATACCAAGACGGGACTTCCCCGCTTGTTCAGAAGCGATCAATCATCCCAACGTTACGTCATGCTGTCATCTACCTCTGGTAATGGACACGGTCTGCTTGCACTACAAGTTGTTATCGTACCCTTCGCTGCCAGTCTTTAACGTCAAAACTCCAGGCAGCGATCAAAAAATATTTTCAATTCTCGCCGGTCTACATTCTTCTTTGAAGACTGCGGGGTCCTCCACACCCAAGAATGGCGGGGCAAACCCGCGGCCTAGAACGGCGATCCGTCGTCTCCTCCTTCATCTTTCACTTCCCGACCTCCTTGTCGGACCAACCTCTCGTCGCCCTATTTCGACGGAGCGATAACGTGAGTACTTACAAGTAAGCCAGTCACCCCCATCGCCGATAACCACTGCTCACCAGCCAAGGGGTGACATCGCCCCGATCTCCGGGACGATCTCCCGTACCGACCCGGATCCTCTCACAGCCGCATGGCGCGAGCTCTCCGAAGAAACAGGCCTCAATCCGTCCTCTGCTAAATATTGGCGATCGGGAAAGCCGTTCTCGTTCGTTGATGAGTCAGTAAACAGAGAATGGACGGTTCATCCGTTCGCGTTCCAGCTCAAGGGCACGGCTGTCGGGTCGAGACGGGATAGTGCGATTGAGCTTGATTGGGAGCATCAGGGGTGGGAATGGTATGATCCAACTATGGTTCTGAATGGGAAGGGGCTGGTTAAAACGGACAATGAGGTGCCGCACCTCCGCGAGAGTCTAAGACGGGTATGGCTTGAGGGAGAGCTCAATGGGAGAGCGGGAAAGACCCTAAGACGCGGGCTGGAGAAGCTGCAGAATGACCATGAGAGCGGGTCGCACGAGCTTACTTCTATTGCGTTGAGAATCTTCCGCGATGTCATTGAGCATATGCGCGATGGGATGGGCGAACACAAATGGTGGGAAGACGTGCAGATGGTTGCCTGGCATCTTGTTAAGAATGGAAGGGAGAGTATGGGCGCCGCGACGCTGAACGCTCTCCTTGCGATCCTTGAGGAAATGGAGGAGATTTGGCGCATGGACTCCGAAAGGCTTGATGCTGATGCGGAATGGAAGCTCGAGCGTTTGCTGACTATCATCGATCACCATCTGAACGGCCGTACGAGTCGCGCAGGTCTAGTCCAGGATACATTTTCGTCTTATGTGCGGAATCACTTTCCAATGTCTGGTGATCAGTCAGCAAACAAGTTTACCATACTGACCTTGTCCGCGAGTTCAACCATCCGTGATAGTATTGTGGAAGCTTTCATCTCGTTGGATATCACTAACCTGGAGCTGCGTGTTCTCGAATCCCGCCCACTATTCGAAGGTGTCAGCATCGCCTCGTCCATACTATCCAAGTTCAAAACACAATGCAAAGATCCAAACAAGCGCCTCCGCATCAACATCTACACCGACGCATCCGCCGCCGTAGCCGCAAGAGACGTGGACATGGTTCTTCTTGGCGCGGATCGGATTTCCATCACCAAAGGTGTCAGCAACAAAACCGGTTCCCTTCCCATCGTCTTGTGTGCAAAACATGTCGCGCCGAACGCGAAGGTAGTAGTCCTCAGCGAGTTGGAAAAGGTGAACGGTGACAACGGCCTCATAGATGACTCAAAGCATGAGGATAACAATCCAGCCGAGCTCATTCAAACGTGGCACAATGAAGAAGTGAAAGGTATCCAGGTAATAGAGGAAGGATTCCACAGCGCCGCCAGAGCAGAAGCGTCAAACTATTGCGTGGAAGTCAAGAATGTCTATTTTGAGTGGATTCCCATGGACCATATTGATGGGTTTGTCAGCGGCGAGGGTGTTATCAGCCATCAGAAGATAAAAGAGAAGGCGAGGCAGCAGGATGAGTTGGCGAACAGGTATTTTGGGAGCATCTCTGTGAGGTACTAGCTCTGGCTTTCCTCAAGAACCTTTGTCATCATAGAAAGCCTAGCAAGTCATCGCTACTGCTATGCTTGTCAAGTAGACCATGGCTAGAACAGTCTGAAACCTGCTCATCAGCTACACGTGCTGTTGCCATGACACTCGACGCGTCGAGTTCAGACCGCGGCTCTTTTGCTTCCCCTCATGCTAGGCCTCTTCCATTTCCTCTTCCTCTTCCATTCTACTCTGTCCCTTTAAGCTCTCTACACATCATGCGGCGAAGCCATCGCCGATCATGATGTCCCTCACAATTGCCGCGAAATCCTCGCTCTTCGAAGCAGCAAGCTCTCCAGTCCTTCCAGTCACACGAGTCCAATGGAGATCCGCCCTGCAAGAGATAAAGTTACTGTACATTCAAAAGCAGTACAAACGATGCGTTGCCCGTTCGTCATCTATTCTTTCGGGGGCAGAAAAGCCTGTAAGTTTTGTAACCAATTTTCTCTTTTCCGTGTGCCACGACTTCCGGCTCAAATAAGTAGAGAAAAAGAGTGCTAACATTGGGACCGTGATTCAGATAAACCCCGTCTACAAACTCTACCTGCACTTCTACAGCGCTATTTGCTATGAGGCGATGGGATCTTGCGCGCACGAATACTCGAGCAAGAAGATTCCGCTGTTGAGAGAGGCACTGGGATGCTTTGGGGCTTGTTTGAGTGCGTTTCCGCATGGTGTTGAGACTCGCCGTGAACAGAGGGTGCCGGTGCGGAGAGACTCGGGGGTTGGATTCGATCTTGATGATGACTGTGAAGGTGAGGGTAAGGTTGGCTTTGATCAGCATCACAAGAGATGCGGATACAACAATTCAAATTATGTTTTCGGGTTTGAAAGTGAAACTTCTATGGCGGATGCTGAAGTTAACGCTTTGCAAGGCTCATCCTCCCCCTCGCCCTCCCCCAGTGCATCTCTTTCCCCTTCCGCGTCAACAACGTCCTCAAGGTGGAGGTCGAGATCTATTTCCCCGACAGAAAGCATTGTTACCATCGTCACGGAATTTATTGACAGAGCGCTCGACTACCCAAGCAACGACCCATTTATATCGGATTACGAAGATGATGATATCGATGTCAGTCAGCCCGAGGCCGAATTAGGGTTTGGCGATGAAGATAGCAGCTCCAATAATTCCCTCGGTGAGGAGCCACAGGAAAATCCAACTCTGGAGCCAGAGCAGCCCCTTGTGCCGTCTCCTTTGAATGTCCGCAAGTCTAGCCGTTCTCGGCCGCTGTCTTTAGTTACCCCAGCTCTTGAGCAACGGCATCGCCATTATAGTGCAAGCTCGGATGCACTATCAGTACCTATGAGACCAGCCCAGGATCAGAATACAATTACAAATGGAGCACGTTCGCCCCCTGTTCTACCTTCTTCTTCTCCAGTTAGTGTGATTCCCAGATTCTTCCTCAAAAGCAGGAGCATCGATGCAGATTCAAGCCTTCCTTGTACCCCTAAACTAGATGGATTCCCCAATACCCCACCCTCTACAATTAACGCTGTCACTAAAGATCACATTGACACGCACATCGGCAGTTTCAATGCCTCCTTGGCGCGTCTACATACCCAGATAAGCAGCGCAGTCGGCCACCTGCAGTCCCAGATCCACGACGTGGCAAATCTCCAAGAAGCCCGCGCTACCTCTCGCCGGAGTGGGGGTTTTCAACGTTCTGTGTCATTCTGGTCGTTTAGTCCTGTCAAAAACAAGAAGAAAGGCAAGAGCGACACTGTCTTGCCCTCGCGCCGGTTCTCTTCCCATCAGAGAGACAGCATATTCTCGTCCTCCAGGCGCGAGAGTATCCAGGACCGAATTATCAGACTACGGGTTGATGGGTGGGAGACGGTTGGGCTGAGAAACCCGGAGCGCGGGTGGAAGGGGGAGGAATATTATCGAGAATTCTGTGGAATAGCCTTGGATGAGCTTTTTCTGGGCTGATATGATTTAAATTTGGTGCATGTGGTTCTACGGGTTATCTAGTTACGTTGGGGCGTGCTTGTTTATGGTAAGATAAGGTAATGGGAGCCAACGTGGCTGAGGGGCGTTAAGTTGAGTTTGTCGGTTTAAAACCCGGTTTCAGGGTTGGGCGAGCTTCTCTGGTTTCCTGGATGGCGTTGGCTCTGGATTTGTTTAGGTGTTTGGCGTAGTCTTTTGCTTGCGGTTTCTTTTTATGGTTTGTTGGAGTTGCACTCAATGACGAGAATCACTTTGAACTCATGTATATGGATTCTTACCACAAGTCGATTGCCGCAAACGTCACTGCATCAGAACCTCTTCAGACTAAAGTGTCATATCCAGCCAAGATACTCATTGCGCGTCGGAGTTGGAGCAGGATGGAAAGGACGGCGTCGGATCGGGACTCCAGATGCGGCAAGATAGATGAGAAGCGAGCGTCCTTTGGTGATAAGCTCCTTCTTCCTCCGCCCTCTCCGCCTCCCCCGCAACTTTCACGTATCTTAATGATGGTGCTCTTACATTTGGCCACTGGCTGGTGGATACAAAAGGCCATGTCACCTCCGCGCCAGATAGCCTTGGAGAGCATTAAATCAATTTACCTAATCTGCGAGCATAATGCCTTTGCTCAGGACAAGTGACACGGCCCTCCAACCGCAGTTGAAGGAAAAGAACGATGGAGAAGTTCAAGGTACGTCTTTGTCTCTCTAGAGCCTCCAGCTCCCTCACTAATTTTCTCTCATCAGTGGCAGATACCGAAACCGGAGGTAGGTCAACTGGGCTGACGGCCTCGAGCACGGAATAATACCATTAACCGGATGTTTCCAGACATAGTTCCAACTTCTTTAACGCATGTTACTCTTGCCAATCTTGGCTACGAGCCACAGCTTGCCAAAACAATCGGGCCCCTCGGCATCATCGCGATTGACTACAATATATGCAACAGCTGGGTGACCTGGCAGGCACGATGGCTGTAAGCCTAGAGCAAGGCGGCAGCGTGACTCTTGTCTACGGCATGCTTGTTGTCATGTTGCAAGCATGGCAGAGCTCGCCAGTGTCTATCTGACTGCCGGCGGGCCTTATCATAGGGCATCCATCCTTGCACCGAAGCGATATCACAGAGCCATTGTGAGTCTGTCGGAAACTGGCTCATGGAATAAATCCAACGCGTCCCTTCTTGCTTGCTAACTCAACTTGACGAGCCAGAGCTACGTGTGGGCAGCCTTGAATATCTATGGCTGGCTGTCAATCTGTGTCGGTGTTACCGTGCAGATTGGGACATTCATCAATGGAATGCGCCGCTTCTACAATCCCGCGCTGGATCTTCCAGTCTGGCACGACTTTCTCTACTACCAAGGATCCAACATTGCTATCCTACTATATAATATTCTTGCTCTACGCAGGACCAAATGGGTACATGACGTGGGAGGTAAGTCTCGCCTTCCAACTTTTGCCTCGCCCCGGTAAGGCAACTACCATGTCGGCCCAGGATTCCTAATATTGTCCTTCGTTGGCAAAAAGCTGTGTTTTCCTTGGCTACATTCATAGCTGTTGTGATCACATGCCTGGCATGCACCGACGATTTCAGCTCCAACTCGTTTGTCTGGACGTACTTCCCCGACGCCGACGAAGCTAAGACCGGGCACTCTCACGGCCTCGTCTTCCTAATTGGCATGGCAAACCCAAACTTTATGTTTGCGGGGATTGACGGGGCCGTGCATCTCGCAGAGGAATGCTCCAACGAAGCCACTAAGATCGTTCCGCGAGCCCTCTTCAGCACTATCATTGTAGGCTTCGTCACGGCGTTTCCCTTCGCCCTTGCAATGCTATATTGTATCTCGGATGTGGCCGGTGTGTTGGACGGCGTTTCTGGGTGAGTAACGATCTATCTCTATCTCCATGCCTGTATCTACGCCTTGCTCAGGCCTGGCTTGGCCTGAACTCAGCCCGACTGCCTACCCTAGGTATCCGAAATCTGCCCTAACATAACTAACAAACATCTCACAGCGTCCCAATTTACGAGATCTGGTACCAAGCCACAAATTCCCGCCTCGCAGCAACCTTCTTCATAACAAGCATCCTGCTCGTCGCGCCCTTTGCCCTCAACGCATGCCAGGAAGTCGCGTCAAGCCTAACTTGGGCATTCGCACGCGACAACGCCCTGCTGGGCAGTAAGACGTATCTCAGCCGTGTCAACTGCAGACTTCAAGTGCCGTTGTAGGCAATCATCGCCAACGCCGTCTTGATTGCTCTAATTGGGTTCATCCAGCTCGGCTCATCCACTGCGTTCAACGCGTTCATCGGCAGCGGCCTGCTGCTCCAGCAGTGCGGCTATGCGGTCCCCGTTGCCCTACTCTTGTGGCGGAAGCGTTCGTACACCGTCTTTGCAAGGGAGAGGTCTGTTCGGCTGGGGGCGTTGGGGTGGATGGCCAATTTTGTGACCGTGTTGTTTACTAGTCTGACGGCTGTCTTGTATTGTTTCGCGTCAACGCTGCCGGTGACGGGGAGCTCGATGAGTGAGTGTCCCTTTTGGAGTCTGGTCTACTTGTTTAACTGACTTTTTTGCTAGACTACACTGTGACTGTCATTGGAGTCATGGCTATTTTTGCGCTGTTGAATTGGTTCGTCCATGCCCGGGCCAAGTTTGAGGGCCCGCGGTTGCACGAGGGCTTCATTCATTGATTACAATCAGACGGCGCTGGCGCGGGAGGGAGACATCGGGTGGCGATTTATTAGTCCTGGGAGCTTTGAACGAGCATCTGTGAGCATCTAAACCTGCAATATTACTTCATGGCCCATGCCGCCTGTTAAAACTTAAATAAGAACGACACCAGGACTAGTACTCTGACTTGATCAAGCCTGAATTGCGCATCTTTCCAACTGAGCGTAGATCCCCAACCGCTGCTCGAGGAATTGAGGATCAGCATTTGCAGCATTCCGGATGATCCTCAAGCACAGCAGATACGTGGACGTCCAATCCATCCCCAGACGCTCGCGTCTCTCCTCTTCTCGTTTCAGCAGGTAAGTCTTATTTTTGGCACTGCTCCAATCATACTTAACAACCATCTTCTTGATCGCGGCCGGGCCAACATAATCCGGATGGCCCGGCTTAACAAGGGGTGGTTCCCCTCGCTCCATGGCCTCCTCGTTATCAGCGGCAACGATATCGAGACGGTTACATTTCGTCCAAAGGTTGTGGACAATGCACTCTTTGCAGGTGCATTCTTTCCACGGTTGCCATGTCTCTTCCTTTCCCTTTGATCGTGTACGAGACATTAGGACGCTTTTGACGGTTCTCAGCCGCGTCATGAAGAGCTCGTCGCCGCCCATGATCTGGCGATGCGTTTGCATGAGCGTCGTTCCGAAAGTAAAGAACCCTACCATGGCCCAGTTTTCCGTGAGATCATCGTCATCGCCGTCTTTCTTTCGCCGAAAGTCAATATCCGGCGCAAAGTAGAGTGTGTCGCCGACGCGTCTGTCAATGTGCCATGCGCGGGAGAAGACCGTTCCGCTGGGTCGCCATACTTTGCGGAGTGTTTTGACGTCGACCTCAATGCAGCCGGTGGTACTGAAAAGGGCCATTCTGCAGGCTACCTGGAAATGAGCTGCAATCTCGGCGAGGAAGTCGTTGAGCAGCTTTACCCTTCTGAGTATTTGGAGGCGGTTCTTGACCCAGGCTGAGGGAGGCAAGTTGGTGATAAAATCCTCACTGTCCCGGTCAATGTAGTACTTCATTCCTCGATGGATGTGTGTCTGTAGAATGGATAGGTTGTCGACTGGGCAGTCTAGTAGATGGTCTGCCAGCGAACATGCTTGACCACGATTTGAAGGGAGATTGCTCACCGCGAACCTGTCGGAGCAGCTCATCTCTTCGTCTTTGAGGAGATACTCGTCTCCACCTACGCCTTTGGACAGGTTCGCACCTAGTGAAAAGCCGTCAGTGTGGTCACGGCCGAATCGCACGCTATAAACGTGATCAATCAGGTCGGCGTCATTCTGGGCGTAGCTGGAGTACATCGTCACGGCGGACCCTAGCATGGCATGCCGGCTGGATCCAGGGACTGGATACTTCAATGGCTTGACGAAGCTTTGGAGGTAGCTTAGGCATCTATCATCCGCCTTTTTCTCGACATCTGGCGATAGGTCAACGGGGATGAACGGATAAACAGAGTCGAACATGCGGTAGTAGTAACTGTCATAGTCAAGAAGACCGTTACAAAAGTCCTGACAGTTGTTGCTTGTCCGGCTGTAGGCCAGCTTCTGCTTCTTCCCCAATTTTTGAGCAAGAAGCATGAGATGAGGGGTGATTTCCGCAGAGAAGAGTTGGTGCATGGTGGCAGTGAGCTGATCGGCGCAGTCATGCAGCAAGGACCGGTTGTCCTCATCATAACCCACCGGTGACTTGAGCCTCCGCCATATTGCTGTTATTCGAGTGAAAGATGCCACCATTCCGTCCTCGGCCGCTTTCCATCTGGATCTATAATGATTGTAGTCGGTGAACAGGCCGCCAGATAACTGCTTTCTGGAGCATAGGAATCGGCGGTCTTTCACCCGCTTCGTGGCCTCGTAGATACGGCGATCGGGGGCCACGGAGTTTACCTGGTTACAGAACACGTCGCAGTCTTGAATTGTCTTGTAGCACTCTGGTCGAAGATACTCTTTGACTTCACGTGGTGAGTGCCATCCCAGGGTAGGTAATGCTCGAGTGGATATCAGAGCGCCGCCAGGGTGACTAAAGTGTTAGCACCGTCATTACAATATTCTGTATATGACAAATGAACTTACATCGTCATACCATTCTCAATCAGCAACGGTCCAAACATGAGGGCACAATGCGCATTTCCCGCGGGAAAAAGTCGCCGAGAGTTGAGTGATCGTCGGAGTCCACTAAAGGAGATATGTTCTAGGAAGGCATTTCCGAATGAGAGAAGGCTTTGACCCTTAATATGGTCTTCCAGCACGTCCAGCTCTTGGCTGAATGTCGTACATTCTGGGAAAGGTCAGACTAGCCTGAAGGACCGGTATGTCTGGAATGCCTACCTTCGTCCCCGGCCTTTTTGAATCGATAGGCAACTGCAAGGTGTTCTCGAGGGTGAGAGGTTGTCTCCATGCAGTTACAACAGAGACGGTATCGTGGAAGGGTCATGCAATTGATATAAATGTGCCCTAGGTCTGCATGGGGGTCCGACCTGTCGCCAACGCACTTCAGATGGTTTCGGTGCACTAAACTGCATTGCTTGTCAGCTCCGATGTGCTTGTCCGGTGGTTCTGACCTACTAATCGCTGCATCCTTTCTTACACTCGTAGAAATGGAACGAACGGATGCAAAATCGGCACTCTGAGCATTGGATGGCTTCGTAGATTCCCGGAAAGCGTTTGTCCACTGTACAAGATATCTTTAGTCTTTGGCTGTGGCTGCAAAACTAATAGAGCATAGAGATCATACCTTGTGGTGCCGGACCTAGAGAAGGAAAGGTTGGCCGTCTGTACTCTTGAACGTAATCGTAGTCGGCAAGTGCTAACATATCATCAGTAATATTTAAGACCAAGTCAAGACAGTGGGCCATGTACCGCAGGCTTGCAGAAGAGCTCGAGCAATGCACTCGTCTTGGGGCACCTTCTGTCGCTCTGGTTCATGTTAGACGGTCGGCACCTGCAGCCACCGGGACGAAGACCAAAACCCACCTTTGACTTCAGCAAACACACTGCCACATATGTTGTTCTTCACCTCTTCTGGCAATCCAATAGGATCTTGCAGGTATCAACAGTCATCATCTGGAGATAAAGCCAACAAAAAACAAAGGCCTACCCCACAAATCGAGCAACTCGCGCAGGTAATCACTCTCCAGCGCTCCTTCCCACATGTCCGGCAGTCCCTCGGGAACAAATGTCTTGTAATCGTCAAAAGCCAGGATGGCATTGGCCAATTCGTCCCTGATTGCGTCCCAATAAACTCTTTGAAGCAGCTGATACACAGCTCCCACAGGCTCGTCGCCTTTCTCCGAGATAAGCCGCCACCCCCTGTCGATGCCAACGTCGTACGAGCCGGGCGATTGCAACTCGTCGAAGATGTTGGAGGGCATGGTGGGGAATACTTTGTCTCAAGATCAAGCTTCTGGGGTCATGGGGCTTATATCGAGACGCTGATGCTTGGGCTCAGCCGCACTCGGTTCGCGTCGGGCTCATCCAAGGCGATTCCAGGCGACTGGCCGAGATGCCCTGGCCGTGGCCAGATCGTCGCTTCATTACTCTGGCAGCCTTCCACCCTGCTGGGTGGTTTGTCTGTCTTTCACTCATCATCCAGCTCGGTCGGGCTATCATCACACTAAGGTCCATAGCTTCCAGCAATCATTGCTCAAAATGAAGAAGTCGTTCACCCACAAACTAGCCAGCTCTTTCACAAGAAGCCGCACCTCACGGGCCACAGCCGAAACATCTGCAGAATCGTCCGTCTCAATCGCCGACGCCTCGCAGTCAAATCATTCGGCTGTTACGTCTCGCAATCTACAAGACTTGTCGGTCCGGCTGGATGAATACCTTGAACGCTTGGACCTCGCCGGTAAGCCAGGACTTGGAGAAATGACGATCCTTTCTGATCTCCGCAGGTGATGAAATAGATCTCGACGTAATCTCGATGAGCCGCCAAATTGAGAAGGTCAATAAATACACCAATAGCTCTTTACCTGCCTTGGTACAGCCGTGCTCAGTGTAAGTGCATGTCTGGCGAGTGCTCACATTTATACTAAGCAGCTCTTTAGGAGCGATAGGGATCTTGCACGTATTAAACTCGCGGCGTGGAACGCAAAGGCCGTTTACGCATCAAACTCAACACACATGGATCGCATCGCACAGTTGGATGACTTCACAGACTATCGACTAACGCAGCACACCGAGAGTATCGAGGCCTCTCTCCGAGATGGTACTGTCAAGGCGACAAAATTGCAGCTATTCTCATTGGATAATGTTACGTTGCCGAAGCTGCTTGTTGTCGCTATTCGAGGCTCAACGTCGAAGAGGCGAGATTGGACTATTAATTTTGATGATATTGGAAAGGGGACAGACGGGGATGGATTCATTGTAGGATTCCCTTCCGAGCGATCAAATTGTTTCTGTTGATACTAGGTCAGAACTCGGATGACTCTAAGTACCAACTGCATGGCGGTTATCTCGAGTGCGCAAAGGGGATGGTTGAAAAGGTTTCGGAGGCAATCATCTCGATACTCACCAAGGCTGGGCAGAATCCGAAAAACAGCATCCAGCTCATTTTTACAGGTCACTCCGCAGGCGGAGCGGTCGCTTCATTGCTATATGCCCACATGATGTCAAAGAATTCTTCGTTGCTATCCGATTTACACTCAAGTTCGTCCTCTCTTCATCCCGGTCGCCAGTCTCTGCTAGCTTATCAAGCCCTAACATACTTACTGCGAAGGATTCACCTCTATCGACTGCATAGTCTTCGGATCTCCACCGGTGTCCAAGCCAGGGTTGACTCCTTACGGGCACAGTTCATCCTTTCTCTCGATCATCAATCAAGGTGACCCTGTCCCACGCATGGACAAAGAGTTCATCGAGTCACTTCTCATCATATACCTATCTCCAATGCCCGCTGCCTCTGTGGTCTATGAGCTTCCTCCAATGCTGCTTGAAAACGCAGGCACCATATTGCTTCTGAAAGACGGGGGGCAGGGGCTGTGTGCGGTCTCGGATGACAATGATCAGAGGAAGATCAAGGCTGTCCTGGGGACAACCATCTTTGGAAATCCCAGGGCCCATAAGATGGATATGTACCTCTGGAAGCTGGGGCTCGTCAAGAACATCCTCTAAGGCAGTATAAATCGTGTCGCTGTCTGGAACAAGAAGACGACTCCCGTTTCTAAAGGACATTAAATTGTTGCCTTCCCCAGGAGCCCTACCATAAAGTTTGGGCAATCGGAACCAGGGCAGTCGCTAACACCATTGAAAAGGGAAAAGGAAGATCTCGGATCCGGCTTTCGGTCGTATTCGTGTACCGAGCGCATAATAATGCTTCATAACGCACATCTTGCTTCCGGCAGAATAGCGACTGATTGTGGATATGCAGAGTGAGTACGCTTCGGTGGATAGGCGATCAATAGTGCGGTTAGTTTTCGGTCTCCTGCCTGCCTAAGTATAGTGGCCCTAATTTATGTGAATCTTTCGTCTACCGTGTGGTCGAGTTCTCAAGATTGCGGTATACCAAGCTGTAGGACGCATGCAGGACCCTGTGAGATGCCGCCGGTGTACATCGTGGACATGGATGTCCCACAGGGCTGAAAGAGGCGGAAATTGCGAACCCCTGCGTCTGCCTCATAGAGACGAGCACGATAAGAACGAAGCCCAGGGCTGAAATTAAAAGTGTCTGGCCCGCTAAAAATGGAATTGAAACGCGCGCTCGCTCCACTCAACGCTCTGATCGGTGGCTGTGCTGCGGCTGGACGGGCCAGACTGCACCTCAGCTCCCAGGCACCGACTTCAGCCTTCACATTAATTCCTATCCTCTCCTATCTCCTTGTTGCCAATCATCACTCATCTGCTGCTGGAAGGCAAAATCGGTAAGTGCCTGTTTGTTGTTTTCAAGCGGAAGTGGTTGCACTGGGAAACTTCTTATACTTTTCTCTGCGCTGCAATTCTGCGATCACGAGAAATAATTCCCCCGCTTCGCTTCCCCTGACCTCACCATTTACGAGCCCGACTCCCGAGACCCGAGTGCCATTTGAGATTGTCCGATCACGATACTGACCTCGCTTCAAGTCAATTTCACTACGACACTTGCAGTGCGCTTCTCTCCGCTCGCTTTCGCTCTCTCCCTACGTGCGGGGTTGTTTCTTAGCCTCACGTCCGGACCCCGCTATCACCACCAAGACCCTCGTTGACGACCACCCTCCATAACCGTCAGAATGAGTTGTAAGTGTAACTTTTGCTTTTTATTCCTTTGAATCCGACGGCCCGATGTCATTTTATCCCAACGGCGTCAATTCCTCCGGCAGCCTTGTCCCACGCATTGCGCCCCGCGTCGTTGCATTTCAGCCGCAGTCAGCCTTGTCGCAATACAGCTCGCTATGTTATGAGAAGAGCGCCACCAAGTGGACTGTCTTCTTACGGCTCTTCCTCTAGCTACCATAGCTGCAGCCCGCTCATAATTCTCTATTCGCATCATTTGGGACATTGTTTACATCGCCGGACTCGCTAATCAAGGATTACAAAAGTTGCAAGCATGTTCAGTAAGCTGTCGGGACAGCCCGAGAGCTACGAGAAAAAGTAAGCCCCTCCCGCATTTGCCTCCTAGTCGGATATTGATTGTTATATTCTTTCAGGTCACTATACCGCTTCGGAAGGACTCTCGGTGCTGGAACATATGGTATTGTACGCGAGGCGGACTGTTCTACGGGCAAAGTTGCCGTCAAGATCATCCTCAAGCGAAACGTTCGGGGCAATGAGCGCATGGTTTATGATGAGCTGGATCTGCTACAAAAGCTAAACCACCCTCACATTGTCCACTTCGTTGACTGGTTTGAGTCCAAGGTGAGCAGGCGATATCGCACGAGAATGGGAACCAGACATTAACAATCGCTAGGACAAATTCTACATAGTTACCCAGTTAGCTACCGGTGGTGAGCTGTTCGACAGAATCTGCGAGTACGGAAAGTTCACAGAGAAGGATGCGTCGCAAACCATCCGTCAGGTCCTCGAGGCCGTCAACTACCTGCATCAACGGAATATTGTCCACCGGGGTTTGTCCGCCATGATTTCCCTCTCAATCAACGGGTCCTAACCAATTACCATCGCAGATCTGAAACCCGAGAACCTTCTCTACCTGACTCGTCAGCTCGACTCCCAGCTAGTCCTCGCCGATTTCGGAATTGCGAAGATGTTAGATAACCCGGCCGAGGTCCTTACCAGCATGGCGGGATCATTTGGTTACGCTGCCCCCGAAGTTATGCTCAAGCAAGGCCACGGCAAGGCCGTCGATATCTGGTCTCTCGGTGTCATCACCTACACTCTCCTGTGCGGCTACTCGCCCTTCCGGTCGGAGAACCTGACCGACCTCATCGAAGAGTGCCGCTCTGGCCGAGTCATCTTCCACGAGCGCTACTGGAAGGACGTCTCGAAAGACGCCAAGGACTTCATTCTCAGCTTGCTCCAAGTGACTCCGTCGAAGCGGCCCTCATCCGAGGAGGCTCTGAAGCACCCCTGGTTGAAGGGAGAAACCGCCAGCGACCGCGACTTGCTGCCCGAAATCCGTGCATACATTGCTCGTTCTCGCCTCAAGCGCGGTATCGAGATCATCAAACTCGCCAACCGCATCGAAGCACTCAAGCTACAAGAAGAAGATGAGGAAGACATCCCCAGCGTCGTCGACGTACAGCCCTCAGAAGTATCCGGCAAGCCCGGAGTTTCACCGTTCCCCGCTCTCTCCTCAGAAAGCGGCAACACACCTCCTGCGTCCTCAGGCGATGAAGAAGCAGGCGGCACCAAGAAGCGTAGCTTAAGCAAGATCGCGCGGGGCGCTATCTTCCGCGAGGTCGTTCTCGCCAAGGTCCGTGAGATGAAGGAGAATGAAGAGCGAGAGAAAGTGGAGCGCGAGGCCCGCGAACGCGCCAACTCATAATCTTGCTCATCTTCGAATATACTCGGCGGCATTGATTTATAGTGTACCTATGTTGCTTCCTCCCACCCTATTTTTTTCTCCCCATCTTGTCGAGACCTGAATCGAATCATCAGATATATCCAATCCTGTGCCTTCTGTTCTGTTCAAGTGATTCCCCTTTACTTTTCTGAATGACGGATATTTACTACCAAATGATTTTGGGTTTTTTACAGATCTACGTCTCGGGTCCCTAAGGCTGATTGAATACGTTTTGGATTTGACCACGCTGCTGTTTATACATGTCCATGATATGATACCTTCTCAATGGAAAAAGTCTTTGAGATGTCTTACCTCTCACATCGAGGTATATCTCACTACTCAGTCTGCCTGTCAGCTGTGGAAAAACTACTTCCCCAAACTCTTCGCTTGAGTCAGATGACGGCCAGGGATCGATGGCCCAGTAAAAGATTGCGTGATGTGTGTATATTTATAGTGAGTTCGGTGTGCTCGGCAGCAGGTATAGATAGATCACAGCATGAAATAGGTACATAGAACCCATCAGACGCTGGTATAAGCCATCTTATGAGTTATACTACGTCCCAAGTATACCTAAAGTAGACTGAGAATGAGTTGATACGAGTACCTAGGTATCGTGATGAGATAATTGTATAGTAGTAGTCCACCGTCAGTCACGTGAAAAGTGCCTCCTGACAGGCCAATCAGGCACGTGCGATCTCCAAGTGACCTGATCGACGGCTCCTGCGCAATCACAGCCTCACTTCCGCCCACATCCCACCTAGGCTCCTCTATAGGGTAGTCGTGGCTACCGGAAGTTCCTTCCTTGGATATTTGTCTTTGTATATCCTGGACATCTTCCGCTTGGACTCCCTGGCTTATTCACTCACATTCCATTTATCAACTATCGTTCACCAACCCACATCGCATACCACACCATACAATTTAGTAACGTAGCTACCTCCCCGCCATCCGGGGCAACATTCTTTCCTCCGCACCGACACCGACTACGACACTCAACCAGCTTCTATATATCTTTTGACCGCCATATCCAAGGCGCGGAACTCCGACGGAATGTTCGCGACCAAACGTCTAGGCAAGGTATGGGACCTCATGCTTCCCCTACCGTAACATCTTTTCATCTCTCATCTTGCTAATGATGTCTCCAAGGAGCTCATCAAGGTATAATCGTAACCCACCGCGATGGAAGACAACTCAATCCGCCCTAGCTTTAGCTTACCCAGCCCAGATCAAAGAACAACTCCCGCCGGGCATCACACTACATCAAGCAGACGACTTACAACAATGGGAAATGGACATTAAGGTCCTGGACAACAACCCGCTTTACTATGGCGAGACTTACAGGTTACGGTTTACGTTCAGCTCGAAGTATCCGATAGGTAACTTGATACCCATTTCTGCCTACGCCGGGATTTATAATCCCTTCTACCTAAAACATCCCACTAAGCACATATCGCTAACATGTGATCACCCATCACACCAGAACCTCCGGAAGTCCAGTTCATAACGGACTCTCAATCCCAGCGTCAATCGCCGGCCCAGTCCCATCGCCCGGCGGCAGATATACCTACCACTGCAGAATCCCCCTGCACACCTCCGGCTCAACAGCCCATTAATACAAACACTGACGCGAGGCGGCCAATTCCGATGCATCCTCACGTCTACAGCAATGGTATCATCTGCCTAGACCTCCTCAGCTCGGCCGGTTGGTCTCCCGTGCAAACAGTCGAGAGTGTTTGCATGAGCATACAGAGTATGTTAACAGCGAATTCGCGCAACGAGAGACCGCCTGGTGACAGCGAATTCGTTTCATATAACAAGCGTCGACCGCGGGATATCAATTTCATGTATGACGATGACAACGTTTAAGTATTTGTGGGATGCTGTCCATTAGCATGAGGGGGCATTTTGTTTCTTTGAGTGGCAATGAGTGGCCATAGGATGCTTTATCTTGCGTTGCATAGGTTGAGGCGCACATATTTATGGTCCTTCCGTCGATTTTCTCCGCTTCTTCCGTCCCTCCTTCGGACTTGGTATTTGTTTCTTTGCTTCGTCTGTCCCTCATTGGACTTTGTACTTGTTTATCCGCTTGCCCCGTCTCTCCTTCGGACTTCATCTTTACCGCACTGCTCACGCATACGCTCGCGATTGACTGCGCAGAGTTTGTTGTACTCGGTGGACCGCCACATATCCATATTTTGTACTCCGGCAGGCGTTTTGTGAATAGCATACGGTCCCCTTTACCGCGACCATTTACTAGAGATATCCAATCCGAAATTCAATCGGTGTTCACTATACACGGTATGAGGGAAAAAAGATGAGGTAGAGGTTGTAGATCGCAGGGCGGGAAAATCAAAAGGAACAAATATCAACGCCATTAAATGAACTGGTACAGACGACACTCGGATCTCTCCCACAGGCACGTCTATCATAATCCCACATATCTCCCGCTTATAACCATCCTCCCTTGGTGTTCCAGCGGCGGAGTACAACATTGAAATCTAGACCTTTTGTTTCATTGTTTATGAGGACTTTGCATTTTGTACAGAAGATAGAATGAACTATCCATGTATGACTTTACCGGTCGACTTCACCGAACACGAGATCCATGGTACCTGAGTGGTCATTAGTAATGGGGTTCTGGCGGATGAGGATTGATAGACTCACCAATGATAGCGACAGCATCGGCCAGAAGATGGCCGCGAGAGATCTGATCGAAACCACCCAAGTGGGCAAATCCAGGAGCACGGATCTTGCAGCGGTAGGGTCGCTCGCTACCATCGGAGACCAGGAACACACCCATCTCACCCTTGGGGGCCTCGATGGCGGAGTAGGTCTCTCCGGGGGGGACGGCGTAACCCTTGGTGAAGAGCAAGAAGTGGTGAATAAGGGCCTCCATGTTCTCCTTCATGGCAGCACGGGGAGGGGGCATGATCTTGTAGTCTTCGACGCGGACGGGGCCGGCGGGCATCTGGTTGAGACACTGGTGGATGATGCGCAGGGACTGGCGGAACTCCTCCATGCGGCAAAGGTAACGGTCGTAGCAGTCGCCGTTGACGCCGACGGGGACGTCGAACTCGACCTCGTTGTAGGCGTCGTAGGGCTGCGACTTGCGGATATCCCAGGGGACACCGGAGCCACGGAGCATGACACCGGTGAAACTCATGTTGAGCGCATCGGCGGCGCTGACAACACCGACGCCCTGGGTTCTGGCCTTCCAGATACGGTTGTCGGTAAGCAGCTCCTCGGTTTCGTCGATGCGGTCACCGAACTGAGTGGCCCACTGGTAGATATCGTCGAGGAGACCTAGGGGGAGATCCTGGGAGACACCACCGGGACGGACGTAGGCGGCGTGGAGACGGGCACCGGACACTCGCTCGTAGAATTCCTAACGACAAGGCAGCTCGTTAGCTAGCCGCGTCGGACTGAGTATAAGTAGGATAGACGCCATACCATGAGCTTCTCACGCTCTTCGAACCCCCACAAGAATGGCGTCAAAGCACCAACATCCATAGCGTGCGAAAGGACGGACATGAGGTGGTTCAGGATACGGGTGATCTCTCCAAACAGTGTTCGGATGTACTTGGCACGAATAGGGATGTCAATGTTCAACAGCTTTTCGACGGCCAGCGAGAAACATTGCTCGTTCGTCATCATAGAGACATAATCCAGACGGTCAAAGTAGGGCAGCGCCTGCATATATGACTTGTATTCAATCAACTTTTCGGTACCACGGTGGAGCAGTCCAACGTGGGGATCGGCGCGGACAATTTCCTCGCCGTTGATTTCCAGAATCAATCGCAACACACCGTGAGCGGCAGGATGTTGAGGACCGAAGTTGACGGTGTAATGGCGAATTTTGCGGCCGACGCCCTCAGCCTCGGACTCGAGCCCTGAGGGGAGCCCCGGGACTTCAGAGTCCTTGTTGGCGAAATGTGAAAAGGTCGGGTCGGTCGGAATCAGTCGAGTGGCCTGGTAGCTGGTAGGCTCGGTCGCTCGGCGAGGCACTGACGTCGCAATGGACCGTGATCTGGGAGCAAGGGTGCTGCGAGCAAAGCCGGAGGGGCGGAGGCACAGCTTTTTGGGGGCATTGCCCGCCAGGCGAGCAAAAGGGGCAGCCATTCGGACGGCGTGGATGGGATAGTTGAGAGGAGAGGCTGACTGTCCTCCGTCCGGACACAATTGGTGGGGGAGCTTCGTCGGAAGGGTTCGCTGTCGGGGTGATGCTGGGGAGGTTGCGATGAGTTGCAATTTGGCCGGTCACGTGGTAGAGGAGCTGGTCATCAGCCCGTCTGTGGTTGGTCTCTAAGGCCGTCTATTCCTTACCCACACTACGGCCACTACTAGCATAATCTTTCACGTGCCTCAAATCATCTGCGAGCAAAAAGAGTTTAGTGCCCCTTCAGTATAGTGTCCTGCTTTCTCCGCCTGCAGCCCGCAAAAATATTGCCGGTCTCTCTCAAGAACTTTTTGCTTTCTTCGTTCTATAGTCCAAAGCGGGCGTTCAAAATCACCATGGCTCCCCTAGTCCCGTCGCACGATGAACTTGAACGCAGACGTGTATGCTCTACTCCTTCTATAGCCGAACTGTCAGCTAATACCCCCAGATGGTCGACATCAACGCAGAGACGGTCACCAACATCCCCTCCACGGATTTCCCGGGTCACTGGCCGGGCGAGTCGCACGAATGGTCTGTCGATAGATTCCGAGATGTAGGCTCTACCATATCTTCGCGTATAACTTGTTCCTAAAACCTTGCAGGCTTTCCGGGTTGAATTCCGCCAGAACAAGCAATTCGAGGCTTCCTTTTCCCTGATCGGCCTCGATGCGTCTATCGCAAACGCATTCCGTCGCATCGTCATGGCTGAAGTGCCCACCCTCGCTATCGAATGGGTCTACGTTCACAACAACACCTCTGTCATCCAAGATGAAGTGCTCGCACAACGATTAGGTCTGATCCCGCTCCAAGGCTCAGTCGATGGCCTCAACTGGATGCAATGGTACAACAAGGGCAGCGACGACGAGCCCGGCAGCGGAAGCGATCTAGCAGATTACAACACCGTCGTTCTGCGTCTCGACGTCGAGTGCACTAAAAACCCTAATGCCGCGCGCGACGAAACGGACCCCCGCAAGCTGTACAAGAACGCACACGTCTATGCCAAGGATATAGCCTTCCATCCCGTCGGTCGCCAGGATCAGTTCTTCAGTGATGAGGGCGCCATCCGGGCGGTTCATCCTGACATCCTCGTCGCCAAGCTTCGCCCCGGCCAGAAGCTCGAGATGGAAATGCACTGCATCAAGGGCATTGGAGCTGACCACGCCAAGTTCTCTCCTGTAGCGACTGCGACTTACCGTTTGATGCCGGACATCAAGATTTTGCGGCCGATTATCGGCGAGGATGCGAAGAAATTCGCAAAGTGCTTCCCCAAAGGAGTCATCGGTCTCGAGTCCATCACCAGCCAGGATGAGGTAGAGAACGCCGAATACCGCGGTCACACTGGCGAGTTGAAGGCCGTTGTTCGTGACGCTTTCAACGACACGGTTAGCAGGGAGTGCTTGAGGCACGAGGAATTCCAAGGCAAGGTCAAGCTAGGCCGGTTCCGCGATCACTTCATCTTCAACATCGAAAGCACAGGCCAACTCGACAGCGACGTCCTGTTCCTGGAGAGCGTGAAGGTGCTGAAGCTGAAATGTGCCCGGTGGAAGCGGGGCTTGACGGACCTCATGCGATAGTGCAGTTCTTCAGTGTTTATAAAGCATTACCCGGCGTTGGATTCTTATTTCTTGCTTGTTGTATCTTTGCGATAAAAGTGGGCCAATACCTTCTTTACATGACTGGGAGTCTGGATCAGGATCAAAGATATAGAAAAAAGCTGGTTTAGATATTTCTCAAAGATCTAGTCATAATCATCATTCTCTCGTAACGCCATTCTACCCCACGAGCGTCTAGCTGAAAATCAGCTGGAACCGAAAGTCGATTGTGTACGCTGGATCGCTGACGGCAACCTCCTGTCCGCTCGCAACAAGATCACGGAGCTTCAGCTTGAGGTGCGGCCGAGTTTGCTCTTCCAGTTGGGGCGGGAAGCGCTGGTAAAGCGTCTTTTCCTCTGTTCTCAGACTTGGCTTCTTCAGCTGCGCCTCTGGTCGCTCTCCGAGCGTTTCAATGAACTCTTCCAGGGTTGCATCAGGGTTCACAGATATCTTGCGAGCGAGGTTACCGCAGACAGGGCAGTCCGGTTTCTTTTCGGCTTCGAATGTGTAGGTGTAGACACCTTCCTCGCCAGCATACATCATGTAGTTCTCTAAGAAGGGATTGCAGGATGTGGCAATCTTCAGCGCTTCGGATGTCGTAGCGGCTGCGATGACCGCGTTTGTGGATGCGATGGCCGGGATAATGTTCTTCACCACGCCTTGCGTCATCTGGAAGGTCACTCCGGGAATGTTGAAGTCCTTGGCTCGCTCCAGCGCTGCGTTATATACCCAGCCGATATGTTCCATGTCGTCGCTGTCAAACGAGTCATCCTTACGCTTATCCTGCCAGGCGATCTGATGCGCCCATTCAATGCAGTGTTGAGGCTGGCGAGGAATAGTGGCGATCGTGCAGAGCGGGACGGCGGGACGGGGAGCATGCATATCAAGTTGGCATTCAATACACGAGGTGAGGCTAGGCAGTATGACACGGGCCTGGCCCTTGAATCCTGCGATATGTTAGGGGATTTCTTTTGCAAGGTTAGGAAGGGACTAACCTTCTGTTCCGCCGTCAATTAAAGGCTTCAGACTTTCAGGGTTCTCCATGTCGACCATGCCGACTAAGGTCGAGTTAATCCATCGCCGGGCTTCAATACTGTCAAGTCCGCAGACAACAATCTTAAATTGCATGTAGTAGTCTTCATCCTTGTCCTGGATCTTGCCAACATAGGGTGTGATTCTGACCCCCTTGACTCGCCTCTCAACAAAAGCGGCGGCAACCTCTGCTTTAGGTTTGCCAATGTCAGACTGGCGGAATAAAAACTGTCGATTGAGGTTGGAAATATCGATAGTATCTACTCAACGTTAGTAACGGTCATCGGCCAAGCATGCAGGACTTACCCATGTCAATAACGTGGATGTCTTTGAAGCCCGAGAGGGCAAGGTTTTTTAGAATCTCGCATCCTAAGCCTCCAGCTCCGCTATATTACATTAGAGATTAGAATCAGGGCACGATGCAAAATAAGAGCATTTACTTACATTACCCTGAGAAGCATTAGCAGTGTCTCCAAACACAAGATAGTCACGGTTGTATACATACACAATCTTAGATTCCTCAAGAGACTTGATTGTTTCTTCCCCAGGAACCCAGTCAGGGTCGGAGTAAGGACCCGACTTTGACAGCACCCTATAGAGGTATCTCCTATGGAGCGTGAGTAGTTGGCTCAGCAGGGTTGCCGGACGGGAAACTCACCATTGATCACCCGCGCCCATCGTCGCAAGATAGCCCGCCGCACGGATTCAAGGATATCAGCAAGTTCCCTTTTAGTAATTACTGCGGATATTAGATCAATGTATTTGTACTCCCAGGATATACCCAGAAGTAGTCGACAATTGCGAGGATGGGAACTTGCATCGCCTGTTGACGGACCACTTACAAAGCGGTCGGCACGTGATTAGAGCTCTCCATCGTCTGCCTACAGCCACAATACAGATCCCTAGCATTATACCGTTTAGACTAGGAGTACAAATGATGCTATACCTACCTGGAATTATTGAATCAGGCGCTTCTTGACTCTACAACCTTCCTCAATTAGCGTCGGTCTGTTGCGGCGTCATTTATGCTGCGTGCAAGCACAAATAATTGCTGACTAGCCAAGTACTTTGTGTGCATAAAGTTTCTTCCACCCCACGATTTAAGTACAGCGCTCTCTCTCTTATACTAGACGCCAATGATCAGCGTCCTCGAAAATGAACGGGCTTATTTCGGAGATTAATACGACACGTCATGATCAAACTCCAGCTCTCATAGTTCGAGAGGACAGATCCAACGATGTCAAGTCAGAAACAAAAGACGCTACGCCAGCCTCCGAGATCAACTCAGGCGCATGGTCCCCAGCTCATATTCTGTCGACACTGAAGTCAAACCCCCACCAGGAAGAACTTTTGCCGGCTGTGTATGCTCTAGATCCTTTTAAAAGGGGCCCTTCAGCGTCCGATATTGATATCAGGGTCCCAAGCCCAATATCAGCCCAGCTTCTCAACGCTCTAGTCACCATCACAATCCCCGATCATTGGGAGTCTATCAATACAGGATCTAAAGGATCAGCTACCGGCAATGCCAAACTCCGAGCCGCTCTTTTAAGATGTCTCAGTAGCGTCCCAGGTATCAGTTGCTTGGTAACACAGCTTCGCTCTCTGATTGCCAAGGCGCGAACATCTTCTCAGCAGGCGGACGCATCGGGGAGCGGACACCGAGTCAGAAATCTTCTAGAAGTTATCTCGGCCCTTCTAAAACCTACAGACTTGGTTTGGCGTCTTTATAGTGACATTGACGCGGTCTACAGCAATCCTACTCAAAAGCAAGTGGCGTGGAAGGAACTGGTTTCCCAGCTTGCGGCTGGCAGGATTCTGTCAGTATCAGCGGAGGCCCTTCCACTTGCTGGAGGATCGGATCTTCCCAAGGGGGCTTTTTGGATCGGGACCGGGTCACAGTATTCCTCATGGCTAGGAGACAGCATCTCTCATATGGTCTCCAAGCTTAGTGTTGGTGATGAAGAGCAATGGAAGGCAGTTGCTTCCCTCACAGGAAGAGCATTGAGTCTTGGATACACCGGTACTTGTGCCTCAATGCCTTATCGGGTCCTCATGCTAACAGTGCCTCTAGAGCATCTGGTAAGGGAAATATACTGTAATCTCGTCTATGAGAAAACACTTTCGGAAATATACACTTTGCTTTTCGACCATCTTCGGTGGACTGAGCAACTTACTGTGTTGGATACGATTTTCCGTGATGTCGAGAAGAAGCACTTCCCCACAGAGGGTTTCAATGAAGACGTGATGGATATTGATCAACCCATCGATGGCGTCGCGGCTCTATGCTCAGTCCTGATATTGAAGAGGGCTAATCTAGAAAGTCAGCTCGTAGACTGGCTTTCGAAGGGTCAAGGCGGCTCTATACGGTCAGTTGGACTAAGGAGAGCGATAATTGCCAATTTGGCTCATCGTAAAGGTAACGTGTATCTCTCCGAGTACCCTAAAGAGGTATCCTAATACGGCGGTTACAGATCTGGTAGCAAGCCTGCTCACCAAAAGTCTCGAACAGTCGGCTGAGAAGATATTCATACAACATGCTCCTATGCGGTGTCAAGAAGGTAGTTGCTTTGAATTCCCATGAGAACCACCAAGCTGCTAACGGCGCAAAGCGAATACCCAAGTCATTCTTCTTGCTGCCGGATATCTTCAGCGCCTTGATCAAGCCGAGATGAAGGCCATTGGACGCACGAGTTTCTTTCTTAATGCTGTTTCCAATCGTCTGGCAGCCGCTGCCACCCGGGCCCGCTTCCTCGGAATGATAATCGGTGCTGCAATCTCACAACTCATCGAGGAGCCTGGGGAAGCAATGAAATTCGACCTAGCAGAGATGGAAAGCGAGGAGGCTATGTGGTACTTGAGTCTTACAAAGATTGAAGACAGGATTGGGTCTCTGGAATTACTCAGAGCCCCTAAGAATACGTCAAAGGACCTTCGAGAGTCAGCATCCAGGAGCAAGGTCTCCACGCATGCTTCTCGTCCCGTGGGAAATCCCACCCGTGGTACGGCGAAGATCGTCGCCATCGAAGAGATAGATGACTCGGATGAAGAAGACGAAGAAGAGGATGATGATTTGATTCCCTACGAGAAGCCTGATGAAGATCCAGACGACGAGGACGACGACCCAACCCTGGTAGAGCGCAACAAACCAACAGCCCCAGTGTGAGCCACTCCTATCAACATAATCACACATGTACTAACAACCTGCAGGTACATCCGCGATCTAATAATTTACCTACGAGACACAGAGAACCTCGACCGCCACGAGTTAGGTCTCACAACAGCCCCGGGGCTAATACGACGCAAGACCGGCTTCGGTACAGAACTCGCCGAACACACAGAAGAGCTAGCTCTCATCCTCGTCGGCCTACAAGAGCAAACCAAGTTCCCAAAATTCCACGAGCTCCGTCTGCAAAGTATGATTGCCCTGATCGTATCACAACCCCTAAAAATGGCCCGCTGGTTCGCCGCTATTTTCTTTGACGGCGACCTCTCCCAAACGCAGCGGTCCGCGGTCCTCACTGCTCTAGGTCTAAGTGCTAGAGAAGTCGCCGGAGTCGGGGCAGACGATGCAAAATCGATGGGCCTCCCGGCCCTCCCTGACTCATCGTTCCCGTCAAAGAGGCTTCCCGCCAAACTCGAAGCACTATATGCCAGCGACGAGTCCCCCATCGCGAGGATAACAAGTGGCATCGCACAGGCCTCACTTCAGCCCCTCGCCGCAGATGCTGCAGATGCACTCTCCGGGCCGAACGCACTTAAGGTCCGCACATTCTCGTCCCGCATGGAAGTCGAGAAACGACGTCAGCAGCGTGAGGCGCACCGCCAGAAGTCCACGGTCAAGGATCTGTACAAGGTTCTTGCCGAGGGCTTCTTCTACCCTCTATCCGGGCGATTCGAAATCATGATGATGCAGTTCACGTCGTAAGCTTCCCACAAGCCGAACACTACAAGCAGAAAGTACAACAGAACAGGACCAGCTAACAACGGACTCACAGCTCAACCGCCCCATCCCACAACCCCTTCTTCGTACCGCACTTGCTCACCCTGTTCATCCAAACGCTCACCATTATTCTTGCCACATCGGGCCCGCACACGCCCTTCCTTCCCACGCTAACACAGCAAACACTGACGTTCCTACTCTCGCTACACGCGCGCCCGTTAAGCTCCGAGCCAACCATCGTATCCGCGCTCCTCTCCCTCCTCCTTGCAATCATTGACCTGAATGTTGAATCTGGAACATCCGGAGAGGAGAGGCTCGTTACTGAGTTCGCGACGCAGATCATGGAGCTACGAGATTGGGCTGGTGAAATCTTTGATCGGACACCGGCAACGAGGGACGAGAGTGATCCGCGTGAACGGGTGAGGACGTTGGCGGCGGGCGTTATGGTTAAGCTTGGGGAAGTTATGGAGAGGTATCAGGGCAGGTTGATGGGAGTTAATTCCGGGTTCAAGTACTGATAATAGGGTAGATAGGGAGCTGTCTAGGTTGGGTAAAGTTATATGAGTATGCTTTCGTTGATCAAATGTTCCCAAGTGAACTACATAGAGTGACTGAGTGTCTATTGCACTATTGCGCATACCATCTTAAGTTGAGGTTGCAGTACGAGTCCATACAAAAGTGGTATATAAACTGACGTCTAATATTCGACTCAAGCCTCAGCCACCGCAAAACTCCCCTTCTCAATCGCGGCATCCATGATCCGATCGCCATTGATAACGCCTGTGGTACAAATAACAATATTCCTCCGTGGCGCCTCCTGTGCCGCGATAAATCGCAACGCCGCAATCTCCGTGAAAGTAATTCCTCCGAGAAAAAATACATACACGGTTTTGGTTGCGTTGCTGCCGCTCAGAGTTTGCCGCGCGCGAACCGCCTTGTCATCGCCCTTCTGGACGATGCTGAATGTCGACCCACGCGCACTCTTAACCACATCCTCGAAGCCAAGCCATCCCGGTGAGGCGGTGTTCGCGTGCGCAGCCGGCCCACCTTTCATGAGGGACATGACGTATGGCTTCTGCAGCACACACTGGACAAGACGGACGCTGAGTGGCGCGAAGCCGCTGTAGACGTAGGCAATATCCTCCGGTTCCTTTTCGCTGACTTCTTCGACAACCAGGCGCAGGTTTTTTCGGAGGTAGGTGTAGTTCGTTTTAGATCCTGTTTGGGTGCCCGTACCCGGAATGAGCATTGTAGTGGCGGACGAGCGGGGCTGTAGGAGCTCCATTTTCTCTAGAGCGCTGAATGTGAGCAGGTGCTGATGTCCGTAGGCTTGGACGACTTGGCGTTTGAAGTTTTCAAGGTCCTTTGGTCGCAAACCACCGGACATGCAGGACTCGAGGCAAAGTAAACGAAGGACTGTCTTAAGTGGGATATCCCGGGCGATAAGCTCCTCGATCAGAGGATGTTGGTAGGTTGGGTCCGCGCCTGCAGCGTCGTTTTGCTGCACTTCTAGAATCTTGCGGAAAGTATCTGATCGGGTGTTTCTCATGATCTCTTCGGCAAGGTTTGTGTGGACCCTTAAGCTTTGGTGCTCGAGCTGATATGATGGTAGTTTGGTCACAAACTCCCGGAGCTCGGTCGTCGTCTTAGCTGTGTGGCGGCTCTCATAGTCCGTCTCCAGGCGACGTGCGACCTTGTTCAAGATATCGCCTACAATGGCGAAATTTGCATCGCGGAGTTGACTAAACAATTGATCTGAAGCATCAAGCTGGATTTTGCGTTTTTGACCCTGCTTGGCCTGTTGCGTGGCTTTGGAAGACTCCTGGGCTTGTGGAGTTGGGCTCGCCCCTGCAATTGACGTATCAATATCCGCTTGATTGTGCTGAATCCCTACCAGCTCATCGATAAGACCTTCATATGTCAGTTGGGTGAGCAGTGGGGTGCCAAAGTCCACCTCCCGGTCGATAATAATCAGGCTCTCAACGCTCGCACTAGGTAGAAGGCCACGAGAAGACATTCCTGTCAGCCCTGAGCTTTCCTCTGCATCAAGCTCTTTCCGCATTCGCAACAGAAGGTCAGCCAATCTGCGAGCGTGGTCTCCTTTTCCTACTATTCGAGGAAAATAACCATGTCTTTGCTGGATATCCATAAGGGCTTTCGCCGAATGGAAAACGCAACCAGGATCCTTGTGCTACAGAACAAGTTAGAACCATTCAACTCACCGCCGGAAAGTGCATACCAGGTACAAGTCAGAGAAAGCATCATCCAATTCCAGAGAGAGAACATCTTGCTCGAGAGGGAAAAAGTAAAGAGGCAGCTTAGCAATGTTCACATCACCAATGATCCCCGTGCTTTCGAGAATGTTATTGCTTACAAGGGTCCGCCTCGGGACCCAGAAAATCGAAAATTCATGGTCTATGCTGCTGTTGCGTTGCAGCCTTTGGATCTGTTCTATAGAAATGTCAGCTCACTCTGATGACACTCAATCAAGGTATGCAGAGACAGAGAGCCTATGTGTGAGCTGCTAGATAAACCTTCCATATAGGGAGCTTGCTTGATTACGTAGAGTAGGGCAGAGGTCTGCGTAATTCAAATTCTCCCAGCAAAAGCCACGGCCAAACAACACATTACAAATGTTGGAAGAACGATAAGTCAGAATAGGGTACCAACACAACGTACCTGCCACTGCCCGCACCTGGCGGATCTTTTCGGCGTACGCTAGGAATACCACATTGCGCTGAGAAGAGTCGATGTTCCCATTCTCCAACAAAAATACGCGATCTACGCCATACTCCTGGAGCTGCGAAAACTTGACAAACAGCCCAACGGGGCCAGCAAGACCTTGGCTAATCACCAGGTTCTTCTTTCCACGGACCTATACCTCGGTAATGCGTCAGCCTAAGACCCAAGAATAGAGGTCATCAAAAGCCTTACTCACGCCTTCGAGGAGATTCAGCAGGTCCCTGCGGGCCTTGTCCTTTGTATAGTCGGAATCAGACCCAAGAAACGGCGCCATGGCTACCGTGAAGGCGAGTTGTTGGAAAGCATAGAGGGTGGAAACAGTTGACGTTGACTGCGGCGTTGATTGAGGCTTGGAAGGGTCCAGCCACCCCCGCTAGCCGCTTTCGGGGTAGCGGGATCTTACGCTGGTATCCATACGGTAAAGACTTGCTGATGCCCAAGATTCGCCTGCGGGTGAGCGTATCAGAATACATAGCTGCCTTTGTGTCTCAGACTCTCAGGAGTCGGACACTTTTGCCGCTGCTCCCCTGACACTTGACAGCTTTCTCTCCTTTATTCTCCCTTCTCTGTATGAAATAGTCAATAGGTATCCTCTGTTGATTGTCCTTATTAAATTCTAGTTAAATACTTCGCCAATTTTGCCAATCATCCTACTCTCTACGCCATGAAGCGGTTTGGCCTCAAAAAGTCGTCTGACGCCGGCGACGACGATTCCTCCTCCCGCCGTGCCCTATTCGGCTCCCGATCGAAGAACAAGAGTCCTGCCGCTGATGCCAACCCTTACGCAAAGCCCATCCCCGCCGACCCTTACACGAGGGCGAAGGCCCAACACGGTATAGCACCCCCACCTCCGGGCGTGGACCTCGGCGGCCCTCCCAGCTATTCACCAGGCAGCGGAATCCCTGGCGACAACAAGTCTCAGATCCCCGGCGACAACAAACAACAGGGCTACGCGGCGAACTCGTATGGGAACCAGGGCGGATACGGCGCTAGTCGTTATGGTGGCGGCGCGGGCGCCGCTCCCACTTCACGATACGGAGCTGGTGGCTACGGCGGGTTCGGTAGCGCTGATCCTAACGCAGCTGGTGACGATAACCGAGCTGCCTTATTTGGGGGCGCCAGCGAGAGAGTCGCAGCGCAGCCAGCTAGTGCACCGCCTCCGTATTCCGAGGGGCAGCCTGGCTCAGCTGGCGGTTACGGAGCTGGCCCCAGCCCGGCTGGCGGCAATTCATACAGTACAGCTACCTACCAGGAACGGCACCTTACAGCGGAAGAAGAGGAGGAGCAAGAGGTCCAGTCTATCAAACAAGATATCCGCTTCATGAAGCAAGGCGACATTGCTACTTCTCGAAACGCCCTCCGCATCGCCGCGCAAGCCGAGGAAACCTCTCGAGAAACGCTCGCCCGTCTTGGTGCTCAAGGTGAAATGATCCACAACACAGAGAAGAACCTCGATGTTGCCGGTGTGGAGGGTCGTATCGCGGATGAAAAGGCTCGCGAACTGAAGACATTAAACAAGAGCATGTTCGCTGTACACGTATCGAATCCATTTACCAGTGCCCAGCGGAAGAGGGATCGCGACCAGCGAGTTATGGACAACCACCGCGATATTCGTGATGCTCAGTCAGGGACCAGGAGTGAGGCCTTCAAGACAAGCCAACGCATGGAGGCCACGTTCCGGGAAATTGAACGCGAAGACAGGAAGACCAACAAGCCTGTCAAGTCATCGGTTACTGAACGTGCCAAGTATCAATTCGAGGCGGACAGTGAGGATGAGGCAATGGAGGATGAGATTGAAGAGAACTTGAACCTTATTGCTGGCGCCACTGGTCGACTGAATCTTCTAGCTAAGGCGACAGGTCGCGAGCTAGATGAACAGAACAGACATTTGGAGCGTATCATGGGCAAGGTAAGACTTCCCCTCCGAATTGTATTTGTCTGATCGATACTAACGGCGGTCCAGAGCGAAAACGTTGACGATCAACTTGCCATGAACCGCGCTAGGCTCGACCGCATCCGTTAAGCCTAATCACTACGATTACTATAATGACTGCCCAGTGCTGCATTTTCTTTTATTTCAAAATATTCTCACCTGTCACCTCAGGCGTTCTAAGCAAATTTTTTGGCTGGCTTCCCATGTGAGCTATGCATCGCATGGTTGGGAAGTCTCATATATCTGTGGATAGACTGTTTCTCGTTCCTCGTCGCACCTTTACAACTAATATGGCCATGGACTTTATTGAGACGCGTAATACCCAATCGAGTTTAAACTACAACTTCGCATGCGATGAACTCGACCACAGTGTCATCAGGGGCCCATCTTTTTCATAGACAGGATTCTCATCAGGAAAGCCAAAATTCGTAATCTTGTCACTCAAAGCCTTGCTGGCAATTCGCGTTTTGCAAATTCATTCCTCCACAGAGGGTAGGCCTGGTATAGTCGGCTATCATGCGGTCACTGTTCGGCAAACAAGTAACTCTGGATAAACTCCTATACATCTCTAGTCCAGCAATGAGGCCCTATTTTTAACAGAGTACTCCATTACCCCTCACGGTGCTCTTTTGCCGAAAATGGCATCGTTACTCAACAGATTAGATATGTTCCTCGAGGGAATGTAGTGATCATCGTTTCGCCTCATGACATTGTCCTTTATACGAAGATGATGTCCATTTGGTGTCTATACTGTGACAGAGCTCCCGAAATATATAGTTGTTCTTCCACCATTGATCATTTTCACATTTCATGGCGTCCATTCCATGCTATCATATATTACAAAAAAGAGTTTTTACAGCAATGCGATCACTGCCACTCTACCTATGAGCAAAATCGCCTCTTAATGCAAAAAGTCGAGTTGGAGACGCTTCATGTAGCATAGCGCGACTAAAATGCTGCGATGTCACGTGATGTTAGTCATCCACTCTTGACTTCATCCTTTTTTGCGCCCCCGTCCAGCCTCAGATAGCAACTCCTCGCTTCAAACCATCGCCGTGGCGTCATTCTTACGGCTTTTTATCCGGATGTAGCGGCTGCTACTGTTCTATCCCGAGGTTGCTTGCTCTCCATCGCGTCTTTAGCTCTTTCCCACCGACAACATGTCTGACGGTAAGGCCGAAATGCTCAAAACATGGCGAGCTCCGCTAACCTCAACCGCAGCGGATTTCGACGCTGTCCGAAAGCTCCAGGCTGAGCGCAACGCGGCGGCGGCCGCGAAAAAAGGTTCTAGGACCTTTGATCCGTCTAGCCAGCGCACTGACAACTCGACAAAGGCTTCCCTGACCGAGTCATTCGATACCACCCTGTACGAACGTGATGGTGCCGACAAATTTGCGGGATATAGCACCTCCATCGCTGTGGACGATGGAGATGAGGATATGGATGATGCGGACGACAGTAATCGCTTAGTGGGGCAGTATACTGCCACGCGGAGCCAAATTGACGAGTTTGCTCGGGGCAATGGAGTTGAGGAGGAGGACATTCTTCTGGGACGTGAAAAGGCGGCCAGGATCTCCGACCGAGAGACTGATTACCAGAAGCGTCGCTTCGACCGAGGACCGCTGACTCCCACCCGGGCCGATCCCTTCGCCGCGAACACCCATGCGAACGTTGAAGAAGATGGCCAGACGTACCGTGAGGTTATGGCTCTTCGTGAGATTGAAAAAGAAGAAGATCGTGTCCAGAAGCTGATCCAGGAGAAACAGGCTAGTGGCGAGAACGGCGTCGAGGAACACGAGGCCACTCTGAAGCTTGAGGATAAGGAGAACGCAGACGCCGGTTCTACGGTGTCGGTTGCCACTGGTCGCAAGCGCAAGCAACGCTGGGATGTGGCTCCTAAAGACGAGGCGCCTGCTGCTGCCCCTGCCGACGATGCTAAGTCTAAGAAGTCGCGGTGGGACGAGACACCCGCGCCTGGCGGTGAAGAACCTAAGCGCCGTTCACGATGGGATCAAGCACCAGCGCTTACTGCCGCAACACCTGTTGGCAATCAAGGACTTGCAACGCCTATGCATCCTTCCCAAGTAGGTGCGCCTTTGATGCCAACCAGTTTTGGAACTGATATCTCTGGCCGCAATGCTCCTCTTTCCGACGAGGAGCTTGATATGATGCTCCCGTCAGAAGGCTACAAGATTCTCGATCCTCCTCCTGGGTATGCTCCAATTCGGACACCTGCAAGAAAGCTTATGGCCACCCCTGCACCGATGGCCAGTTCTACCGGCATGGGTGGCTTCATGATGCAGGAACCGGAAAGTGCCCGTTCCCTCGGCAAGCAGCTTCCCACCGAGATTCCTGGTGTTGGTGACTTGCAGTTCTTCAAGCCGGAAGACATGGCGTACTTTGGAAAATTGATGGACACTGGAGACGAATCCGCAATGTCAGTGGATGAATTGAAAGAACGCAAAATCATGAGGCTTTTGCTCAAGGTCAAGAACGGCACACCGCCAATGAGAAAGACTGCCCTGCGCCAACTCACTGATAACGCGCGACAATTCGGTGCTGGTCCCTTGTTCAACCAGATCTTACCTTTACTCATGGAGAAATCCCTGGAAGACCAAGAGCGCCACTTGCTAGTCAAAGTCATTGACCGCGTGCTGTACAAGCTGGATGACCTCGTCCGACCATACGTCCACAAAATTCTGGTCGTCATTGAGCCCTTGCTTATCGATCAAGACTATTATGCACGCGTTGAGGGTCGTGAAATTATCTCGAACCTGGCCAAGGCTGCTGGTCTTGCGACAATGATCAGTACCATGCGTCCTGATATCGACCACGTTGACGAATATGTACGAAACACAACCGCTCGTGCCTTCGCCGTTGTCGCCTCCGCTCTCGGTATCCCCGCCCTCCTCCCCTTCCTCCGAGCCGTGTGTCGCAGTAAGAAGTCATGGCAGGCCCGACACACTGGTGTGAAGATTGTCCAGCAGATTCCTATCCTAATGGGCTGCGCCATTCTCCCTCACCTGAAAGGTCTCGTTGATTGTATCGCGGACAACCTTAGTGACGAACAGGCCAAGGTCAGGACAGTTACGGCTCTGGCTGTCGGAGCTCTGGCTGAAGCAGCCAACCCATACGGTATTGAGAGTTTCGATGAAATCCTCAACCCGCTTTGGACTGGAGCACGGAAGCAGCGAGGTAAGGGTCTGGCTGCTTTCCTCAAAGCTGTCGGTTACATCATTCCCCTCATGGACGAGGAGTATGCAAACTACTACACTAGCCAGATCATGGAGATCCTTCTCCGAGAATTCTCGTCTCCTGACGAGGAGATGAAAAAAGTTGTTCTCAAAGTGGTGTCGCAATGCGCCAGCACTGATGGTGTTACGGCTAGCTACCTCAAGGAACACGTTCTGGTGGACTTTTTCAAGAGTTTCTGGGTTAGGCGTATGGCTTTGGATCGGAGGAACTACCGACAAGTAGTCGACACCACTGTTGACCTTGGACAAAAGGTCGGTGCTGGTGAGATCTTGGAGCGCATTATCAACAACTTGAAGGACGAGAGCGAGCCATACCGAAAGATGACGGTGGAAACAGTGGAAAAGACGATCGCTTCCCTCGGAGCCGCAGATATTTCGGAAAGACTAGAGGAGCGACTGATCGACGGTGTTCTGTACGCTTTCCAAGAGCAGAGCATTGAAGACATCATCATTCTGAATGGTTTCGGAACAGTGGTCAATGCTCTTGGTACTCGTTGCAAGCCGTACCTTCCGCAGATCGTTAGTACAATTCTGTGGAGGCTGAACAACAAGTCTGCCACCGTCCGTCAACAAGCAGCCGACCTCATCTCGCGGATCGCACTAGTTATGAAGCAATGCGGAGAGGATGCGCTGATGGGTAAGCTGGGTATTGTGCTCTACGAATATCTCGGTGAAGAGTACCCAGAGGTTTTGGGATCCATCCTCGGTGCTCTTCGGTCTATCGTCACCGTTGTAGGTATCAACCAGATGCAGCCCCCCATTCGCGACCTTCTCCCTCGTCTTACTCCCATTCTGCGAAACCGTCACGAAAAAGTGCAAGAAAACACCATCGATCTCGTCGGTCGTATCGCCGACCGAGGCCCCGAGTCCGTCAACGCCCGTGAATGGATGCGTATCTGTTTCGAGCTGCTCGACATGCTCAAGGCTCACAAGAAGGGTATCCGCCGAGCGGCAAACAACACCTTCGGTTTCATCGCCAAGGCCATTGGTCCCCAGGATGTCCTGGCAACCCTGCTCAACAACCTGCGAGTCCAGGAGCGTCAGTCGCGTGTGTGTACAGCCGTCGCCATTGGTATCGTCGCCGAAACCTGTGCACCATTCACCGTCCTCCCGGCTTTGATGAACGAGTACCGGGTACCGGAACTGAACGTGCAAAACGGTGTCCTGAAAGCAATGACCTTCCTCTTCGAATACATTGGCGAAATGGCAAAGGACTACGTCTACGCCGTCACGCCGCTTCTCGAAGATGCCCTCATCGACCGCGACCAAGTCCACCGCCAGACAGCAGCAACGGTCGTCAAGCACATTGCGCTCGGCGTTGTCGGCCTCGGATGCGAAGATGCTATGGTCCATCTCCTCAACCTTGTCTTCCCCAACATCTTCGAAACGAGCCCCCACGTCATCGACCGAGTCATCGAAGCCATCGACGCGATCCGCATGGCCGTCGGCACAGGAACAGTCATGAACTACGTCTGGGCCGGTCTCTTCCACTCGGCGCGCAAGGTGCGCACGCCCTACTGGCGTCTGTACAACGATGCCTACGTGCAGAGCGCGGACGCCATCGTGCCTTACTATCCCGAGCTCGAGGACGACGGCTTGAAGCGCGATGAGTTGCTGATTATGATCTGATTGTGATCTGATCTGATCCGGTTTCTGATTTTGGTCTATTTGAATGAAAGCCCACAAGGGTGCCTTTACTTCGACTATTGTCTTCTATACATCCCATCCCATCTATTCTATCCATTGTCATTATTGGCGTGTTTTCTTGTCTTGTTCTGTGCTATGTTTGTTTTAGTCCCTTCGGCTGGCTGGCGCTTCGTTACATACATATATAGGTACAGGAGTTGAAATTAATGAAGTCGTTTCTTGTACACCTTCGCTCTATTCTCCTCCTAATAGGAATACGGATAGCAATCTGGAGATCTACGGAGTGGCCTGTAGCCCACTTTATTCCGTTATCCCGTCTTCTCTTCTCCAGTTGGTAGTAGTCTTAAGAAAAGCTAAGCCCGAGCTCTAGCCTGAGTATGTAATCGGCATTTTTGACTGAGATTAATTTACTCGGAGTACTCCGTATAGGTCTAGGTACTAAGTATAGCAGCGCCAGACGTCATACAAACAATTAATATATCGTAGACAAGCTCAAGGTGAAACCTCTTAGTCTAGGCGCCCAAGTGCCAAATCCTCCCGAGCTCGAACGGCAACGCAGCGGGCGTCCGACCGATCCCTTCTTCTTTCATATATCTCAGGCAAGTACCCCGTAGATAAATTACTTGGGCAAAGATAGAAGAGCGCTAGTTAGTACCTACTAGTGCAAAGTACTGCTCGGGAGTCCTCCGTCCCTCAGTCTCTTGCAAAGTACGTACATACTCCGGAGTATGTATGGCCGGCGCTACGTCATATCCTCGCAAATGTGGAAAAGAAAGGACCAAAATGACAACTCCAACTCCAACTGCGGCGCTAGACGGGACAGGACAGGCTACAGCGCTCAGCAGTAGCTTCAGTAAGGGGGTCATACTCCGAAGTAGATAGTTAGTGTAGAGTACGTAGCAGTGTGTATACGGAGTACAGCCGCGCAGCAGGAATAGTATTCGCCACAAACTGGGGGCCAGGGCCATTAATAGCGTCCGTGAATGGAGGAGTATGACCGCGTCCGCATCGCAAGCTCACAACCAAATCAGCAGCAGCAGCAGTTGCTGCATCATCATCATCATCATCAATTGGGCCCTGCAGGCTGAAAGGCTGAATGGTAGTGGTGTGCCATGTCCATGCCAAGCATTCGTGCAGGGATGTCGAAATGTGCCGCGTAAGCCTTTTCCCCATCCCGCATCTCCCCCATCGCCGTCGTCCCCCATTCCCTGGGTCCCTGGGCCTGTCATGTGCGGCCTGGGCGTGATGTATGTGTGGGGATTTAGCATTCTTACTCTTCTTTTTAGGCGCAGATGGCTTCGTGGATTGGATAGTCCTGAGATACCTACAGAAGAAGGCTGGATACTAGGGCACGCCGCGCCGCAGAGGCCGGGACCGGGGCCGGAGTATACTGCCGCCACGCCCGCGGGTGGTGGTGATCTGTATCCATCCTGAAGGCTGAAAAGCCTGAGCCTGGGACGGACTACGGAGGAGGCGTGTGGGTGTGGGGTTGGGAATGGGCAGGCATTGTCAGGGTCTTGCTGTACTTCGACGCCGTCGCATTGGTAGGGCTGCAAGGCTGGATGCAGTATGCTGTACCGTGTTGATTCGGATACGGCAGGTATGCCATACGCCTTGATATTGAGTATATCCGACATTCATGCGGTTGGCTCTCTGGAGGAAGGTTGCGTGCGGATAGCAAGGCAGAGAACAGCAGGTGATTCCAGTGATTCCAAACTCAGGGTGCGTGGGTAGCTCCTATCAGCTCCACGCAGGGTCCGACAGAAGCTGGCTGGATGGGATGGCATTCCGTGATGAATTGACAACGGGTGAAAGGAATACGACTGGGATTGCGAGCCTGCCTTGTTTGAAAGCAAGCTGACCTCCTAAGGGCCAAGTTCTTGCTCACTGACCGAGCATAACCGAATCGAGGGGTTCCATACATAGATACAGGATAGTGATAGTGATGCAGGACTCGAAAAGAGGCGAACCCTATCTCTGGATACTTTTCCGTGGTTCTGAAGAAACAAGAAATCCGGCGGCGCCACGGGGCTTAAGCGCAAAGTCAAAAGGCTTAGGGTAGAGAGGAGACAGCGATTGCTCGATATGTGCTAAGCGATGCCTTTTCCCACGTTGCTTCGAGCGTGAGTTTAGTCCAGCAGGCTTGATCCCTGCTTAATACTCAGTGACTTGCTCCATATGCTCTGCTCAGAACGTGAGGCTAAGTGAGAATCAGTGCTATCCAAGAAGTCATGGAGATGCAGCCGCAGCGCAGACCACTTTTTTGAGTAACCCGGGCGCCGAGTAGTGCTGGGCTTCGAATTACCCAATTCCAAACGCCAACAACAAACGGGTCCCGGGATCATTCATGAATGTGATCAATAATCATGAGTATAGTTTTACATTTGCAGACCTGTTTTCCTTCTTCTGCCGATAGGATGAGTCGGAATCGCTGACTCTGAAGTTCCGGTACGTAGAAGCAAACGTGACAAGACGTTGTTAAGGTTAACCAGCTCAGGTTTTAGCTAGTAGGGCAACACTGGATAACCAATATTTGAGATGGGAAAACTCGGTAGGATGCGTGCATGTCAACATATCCAAGGGTCGTTTGCTCAGCCGGAATCATGGCCCAAACACTCGGTAGTGATAGGGGACTTTAGTACCTGCTTTGCATCGATGGCAGAGTCAGTCCATTTCAAAATCGCGGAAATTGAACGAACGAATCTAGTAACGGAGAGAAAGAAAACAGCGCATAAAGCCAGATTCATCCACGTCGCTTCCCATTGGAAGGAAGCTTGAATCGAGGACGTCTATGCAAGCCACATTATGCAGCTGCAATGCAATGTGCCCCCTTCACAGTCACAGTCACATCGAGTCAACGTCTCGCATTGCAGCAGCATCATGCCGGCAGCCAAGAAGAATTCGTCCAGTGTCCACGGGCTTTTACATCCCGGCAGCGCACTTGATAGGTAGGGCACGAGGCGAGTCTAGGCTAGGGGAATGGAGGATGCAGGCTGCAGCTGAATCCCAGTTTCCTGAAGGACGGCTCGGACAAGGGCCCTGTTAAAGAAAGTACGCTTTGTTGGGCCCTGAGCATTTAGGGCGGATCATGGGTTCCAGCATCTATGCTCTGGCCAGATCCTGAACGAGAAGTAGGAGCGGGTTGATTGTTGAGTACTCCGTAGGGTACGGAGTACCTGGCCACGCGTTATGATTACTTATCGAATATTCTCAGAATTTTAGAAGAAAATCGTCGCAGGTTGCAACCGTGTCGACCACGTTGTCGCGCACAGTTTCCTAATCTGGGAATGCGCCTTGAACCGCCATCGGATAAGCTGCCTCGTCTGCTGGATTGTGATAAAGGGGCCGCCGTAATGTAGCTGACGGAACCTAGACGAAGTTGGCCACTTGACAAAGGTGCACACCGGGATGGCAGCTAGGCAGCTCGTTTCCAACGGGTAAAGCCAGCACGGCAGAATATACCTGGGTCTCTTCTGCTGGGACTTGTGAGGTACTGCAGATTCGTATCTAGAGCTGACCTGTATCAAGTCGATCTAGCCCGCTGCAGGGTCCATAAAGACGTTGGTACCTGTTTCAGGGAGAGGATCATACGGAGTACACAAAGCTGGCCCCAGGGGCCGGACGCCTACGCCGCAGTCCGTAGATCTGATGCTGATGCATCAGGTTGCGCGTACAAGTGCCGAAACGTAACTCTCACTCTACTCGAGACAATTTGCGGCAGACCCCTGCAATGCGTACGACCAATCGAGAAGGCCAAAAGAATATTTTTGCTGCCCTTCTCTTCGCGGCCTGAACAACACTGCAGGGTGCAAGTATCTGTATTATTTACTTAGGCCGAGCATTAATTCTTGACTCCGCAATCAATAGGGGCCGGCCAAAGCTTGTCTAGGGCTCTAGGCCCCAGGGTCTTTGCTCTGTTACCAGGCTCCGCGGAGAAACAAGGACTCTACCTTCGTTGGGCTGATATCTCTTGTTGCACGAAGTTCGGATATAGTTCACTGGTGTGTCGGGTTGGCTTTAGTCAAAGGGTTAAGGCGTCAGGTGACGAGATGACAAGCAGGGATCACGGTTCAAATTTCGAGAAGCCATTGGAGGGTATGATGTCAGTGATATTTGACTCACATCATCTGCTTCTAAGAATAGAAAGGGTATATTGATTCCGTAATTGCAGTCTCCATCCCCAAGACCCAAGCCTGACTGTGAAGTCAGAATCTGAGGATACCCTGGCCCGAGACTCATGGGATGGATGATGTTTGATATCCAGATCCAGCAAAGTCTCAGTAGCAGTGGAGTCACGGGACTGAGTAGCGCGTTTCAAGTGGCTTTAGCATCACATCTTGAGGAATGTGGCGGTTTTAGCGGGTACACATGAGACTCTCGGGCTGCGAGGTGTCGAGACTGAAGGGCATCGCACGGAAGAGACCCCCGGAACTGCGGTGGATTGGGTGAGACAGGTAAGGAAGGTAAAGCTTTAGGCATGGTACCTCAGCCTAGGTACAAATTTCTATCACAGGGGCTCAGTTGAAGAGCTCTCCTTACTGAAGAGTAGGAACCCTTGCAAGTTGCGGGCGAATTTTGGATTCCTGAAAAGGTAAGGCGTCTCAGCAAAAGCTTGGTCATTGGGTCAAGATGGATGTGCACGCGTAAGCTCTTGTGGAGCGCTCGAGATGATTGGGTGATCGAGACGGGCCAAGCCCGGCTATCGATTATCTGCCGTCCCTGGGGAAGCCCTGTTTATTTAGAGCAAGCCACTAAATTCGCTAGGGTTTCCTGGCGGGCCAGAGAGGCGTTCATTTCCGCTGCTGAGGCCCGCTCTTTGTGGTCATGGTCTGGGTGGCGTTGGTGGCTTCCAATTCCCTCGATGTTTTCGCCTTATCCATATTGTTGACACCGTTCATTGGTCAAGCACCCAGCCATGTCAGTTCAATTTTTGGGGATTCTTGCGGAGCACTTCTGAGGCGATGGAAACTGAACGCTACTCCCAAAACTGAAAATGAACACATGGTGAATGCTGAACCTTCTCAATCAAGCTGTCGGAGTCGGCTGGGAGAAAGAGATTGAATGAAAGATGGCAGCCGCAAGATCACGCGGCCATGTTCAGGGTGTCTCGAGCTTGGACTTCAGCTCTGAGGTTTCGTCTGTGCAGGCAGCGGAACAGGGGAGTATGGAGCTCAGTGGTCTGAGCTTATCTAAGCTCATCATCCACCGAGTCAAGTCGTTCGTACAAGACGCCAATCAATGACGATCTGCCGTCTGGGATCGACCCTTTGCAGATGACAGATGGGACTTAGTCAGGTTGTATATTTTTAACCTTCATGTCGAGTCGATCCTCACGTTTCACTTCGATCGCTCGCTAATCGCGCTTGTACCAGGGCGGCGGATCAACTGTACCTGACGATTATCGCTGTCACCAGAGGATTTGCATAGCAGATTGTCATGTCAGTGTGCGATGTCCTGCACTGAGTAAATCGGCGTAGCTTGAGAATAAAGTCAAGGAGCGTCCCAATTGTATAAGTACCGGACCCCTTGAGGGGAGCCTTGCGCTTAAGTGACGAACCAGAGCGCTGACCTGATAATTGACAGTGACTGCTGCAATCATGTCTGGTTGTACACAAACGGAGTAGTGCACAGACAAAGATTGAGCTTGTCGGAGGTCGCGCCGATGCTGCGATCCCAGATACTCGGAGTAGTCAGGATCCTGGCTCATGTACAGCTCCGTAGACACCTTCCTTTGGAAGAGCGTGGGAAGTCAAGTGAATGATGTTGTTACGGCCGGGAATTGGACACCTGAGTCCTGATTCTTACAACATTGTTCTCCTGTCACTGAGCGTAGAGGCAAAGACCGGCCCATCAAGCATGCGCTCCATGCCATCAACATGTGCCAAGGGTCGTGGCTCACCTTCCTAATTTGCAGGACTCGAGCGACTCGCAAAATTAGGTGGTCCGTGTGAGAGCTCGAGTGAGTGCGTGAGCGGGGATCAAGAGCAGGGAGTCCAGGCTAGGACATCCGTAGATTGAGGATTGCCGGAACAGGGCACCCCGCAGCAGATTTAGGAAAAGGACCAACAGGGTCTGAAAAACATCAGTGATGATTGGGTGAGGGCTTCTGAGTGATTACGCGTTTAAGGGAGGATGTGCCGTGTCTGTGGCCCACTTATTCCCTGAATCCGTAGTGTACGAGCTGCCAGGACGGGCTTAGGATGATCCCTGTCCCTTGGAAGCACTTTGATGTCCCCAGAGCCATTTGGGGTATAGCGGGAGGCGGACCTGAAGAGCGCAGCGAATTAGAATGCGTATTTATTGAACAGCGGTCAAGCTCCAACATATCGAATATCAAGATGGCCGGCGGGTCTAGCAATCAAAGGAAACGTCAAGGTCAGATCGTTGTATGAGGTCTCAATGACGAACTGGCGAGCCACACGGAATGGTACTTCTTACCTGCATTTGAAATCAGTTTGTACTTTGTTCAGGAACGCAAGGGGGCCGGTGTGTTTCTGGTGATTGGGTAAAAACGCAGACGCCATACAGATGTGAGATCCCAGGGCGACATCGCGGACAACGCCCGGGACATAGCAGGCACCTTATGCAGTGTCTAGTGGTTCTCGGTCGATAGAAGGTATTGTTGACGCCCTCCACTGCCGATGTCGGAGGACAACAGCATCCGTGATTCATCATTCTGGTCAACTCGAACTTTGTACAGGGGAATTTCTCCCCGTCGGTATATTCCGCTGAGTTTCCCGCAGTTCCACTGAACGAGTACGTGGTCGGCGGGTCGATTTTAGGGGATTGTCCAGTGTGGGCTCGGGGTGGAGCGATGGAGGAGGACTGAAGAATCGCTCGTCGAGTCCCCGTGCGAGATCATGTGGGCGGTCGACCCGCCGGTCTTTAGATTCTGGCAGAGCCCGCATGGAGCCCGATAGACCTACGCACCTGCCACTTCGAGCATGTGGAACTTTCATAGTCTTTGCTTTTGTTAGCCACGCGGTCTGCGCGCTCTGCGGTTCATTTCCAAGGAACCGGTTCATCCCAAACTTTAGCTTGAGGAACAGAAATCAAAGAGTCCGTGATACAGCATGGTGACAACAGGCAAGGCATGGACCAGCGCCCGGCATCCGCATCTGCAGCGTCGCTCCCGAGCCCTGTCGCTCAATCCTGCGGGGGAGGTTGCCGGCAAATCAGCGACAACCGAGTCCGGTTCAAATAATCTTGGCGGGCGATGTGCTGAGCTGTGCCTATTAAGTTAAGTGCCTAGGAGCCTTGTCTACCGTGAAGTTCTTAAGACAACCTAGCGAGAACTAGTGATGATACTTGACGAGAACCTCGAGTGCTCTTACTCCGGAGTAGGCTCTATCGAGTGACAAGTCAAGCGCTGTGCCCGTATCGCTTAATTGTGATTGCTAAATGGATAGTTCGACCTCGAGGACGCCCCTACTCCGTATGCCAATCAGTACGACAAGCCTCGAAGATCACTGTCTATCCTAAGCATTAAGGTTAAGATCTCGATCGTGCCAGCGATCCGCAAGAACACCCCGAGTGCGACAATAGTCTTTCAAAAGCTCAGGACACGCGACATGAAGCATACGGTTGAGATGCAGACTACCAGGAACCAGCCGTCTCCCGGTCGCAAAGTATTCGCGAATGTTACTCCCGCTTCATGCTTGGTACCAAAGGGAGCTTGCACCCTCCAGAATGCAGTCTCGCACCAATAGCAATGTTGATATGACACCGCGGGATACTTCGCTTCATTCCAACTGGACGGAATATCACTGCGATGTTGTTGAATGCATATCGGATTTGTTGATGATGTGCCGCTAACCCAGTGACAGCGCGTCTCGTGGCCACTGACGTCGGTGGTGGAGGCCAAGTCAACTCACCCCCACGAAGAAGAATGAAGCCGACGTTTCACGCAGACGGAAAACCGCCTGTCAGGCTGATAAAATGCATTGCTCTGGCGAACTAAAAGACAGGGATGAAGTCTTGCGCATCAGCGACCGTTGAATCTGCACCGTCCGGTGTAGATGGGAGCGCGTGCCGGCCATCCTCATCATGACGGAGAACTCTCCGCAACTTGGCCCAGGATGATATCGGCCACTTCATGGTCGACCCTTCGGAGCCTGGTCACCCTTCAGCAAGTATATTGTTCTGCTGCCCTTCCCCGCAGCGCGACCATGGTCATCTTGCTGTCTCTACGCGAGGGTGATGTTGTGACCGGAATCTTCTCAACTCTGGAGGGTTGCTTTCGGGGAGGAGTGACGCTATTCGACCCCGTATATTAATCTCAGTGTTAGTTAGATCTCTGCAGGATTAAATTGATGCGACTGGGGGACTGCTGCCGGCAATGTCGTCACTCTGCAGAAAGACTACTCTCTTCGACTGGCCGTCATTTCCTAGCTTCTGATCCTGTGCAGTGCTAGCCTGTTAGGCCCTTCTTCATGCTCTGCAGCATCGCTTCTTACTATCACTAGTTATATTTAATATTGCGAGTTAGACAGTAGACCGCCTCTCCAGCGGGCTGAGCCGTCTGCCCCATTCTGGCTCCATTCTGGTGTTGGCCATTCACCATCTTGATGACGAGTCGCGAGAAGAATAATTACGAGGGATTATGCGGCTATGTCTCGTCGAATATATTGAATCACCGCGACGATATGAGGTCATGGTCAGACATGAAGGATGACGGTGAAACTATATTCTGTATACTCGTTAGTAATTGGGGCTAATTGAGTAACGGTGTCGCAACGGTCTCGACGATGGCGACGGCACTGATCACTTTATAGCCTACATAATCCTCCAAGGGTCTTCTACCCATTCTCCGTATACTCCTACTCCTCACTCCGTAGCAGCCACACAAAGTACTGAAGGTTGAAGGCTCAGGGCGAACCCTGGTTGATGCATACGAGGCTTGGCACTGGCTGTGACAAATAACAAATTTTCATGGAGCAGACACGGCACAGAGTGTCCAACTCCACCCGCCTCCCCCTTTCAAAGCATCTGGCTTTCATAGGCGAGTCGAAATGCGCCCATGCCTGCCTGGATCAGGAAGGTTGTTTTGGCTGCCGTACCTGGATGATGGATCTGAGCTAGCCCGTGCTCTGTTTGCCTCTGGGCGAAACCACTGCTCGAGCCAGCTCTAACCCCTGTCATCATCCTGCTCTCATGCAGTTGCAG
>RHLP01000629.1:0-18171 GCA_003719405.1 Aspergillus incahuasiensis
GTTTGTGCTGGCGATTAGGCATTCTAGGGAAGCGGTTTGCAGGCCTGCGAGGTGGGGGGCTTTGGGGTGGGAGGATATCTATCGGGATACGTGGGCGGTGCAGAGGACTTGGAAGGGGGATGGCAGGGACAAGCTGGAGACGGAGAGATCGTAGCTCTGGCAGTAGGTACGGATAAGCTAGGCTATTATGGCCGAGTTCTGGACTGATCGACATGAACCGGATGCGTTCAGGGTATTGTTGCTAGACTAGATCTAGGTTATGGACCCATCAGAGCTCTCTTTGATCATCGTGTCAGTAAATGCATTTGCAGCGTTTACATCAGGCCGGGGCCGAGTATACATCAGCGTCTGCAAGGACTGGATCAGGACAGGCTAGGCCTGATTGTGATTGTTCATCATATAGGTCATCAACGGAGATATGTGTACATCCGGACATGGTCAAACATGAAAGCTACTTAGATAAGGTAGTTGATCTAGGCCTGCTGGTCAAGGACGCTCTGTCTCTTGCTTTTCAGCCGGGCAAGCGCCTGCTCAACAACTGCTTTCGGCAGATCAGGAATAACTTCACCAGAACTGGAACTACTATCGCCACGGTTTTGGACGGGCTCCTGCTCCTGCGCAGCGTCATCTGGTTGAGGATGTTGGTCAGAGTTGTCAAGCACGCCTTTTAAAAGACCACCAGAGATACGACAGAACTCAACGCGCATCGGCTCTCGGCTCAAGCCCGGCCAGATATCAGACGGAAGGTAATCGCCTTGCTCGACACGGAATGTCTCGCGTGCATTGACATCCTCTTCGTACAACACGTCAAGTTTATTGCGTGCATCCCGGAGGATTTTCTCAACGCGGTGCCGGACGTGCCGCCGTCTTGCAACCTCAATGATTAGCCCGTCGTACGCATCCAGAAACCCATCATACAACGAACTGAGATCCGAGAGATCCGCCAGCCCGCTCTTTATCCGGTCGTGCTCGTCGTTCCAGACGGCGGTGAAAGCATGCGCTTGTGCAATGTACCCCGGTAAGCGGGTGGAAGCGAGGGATGACAAGTGGGCAAAGACCTGTTTTGTCGCGCTATAGATTGCGGCGAACGAATCGCGTTGCATGGTTAGCGTCTCGAGGACAGCTTCCATTTCGCCGATACGGTCCTGGATCTCCATCACAACATCCTCAGCCTCGGCGGCGTCATTGATGATGACGTTGACCATTTCCCGATACTCCGAGTCACTAAGGGGGTCGAGTGGGGCGTTTAGGTTTGCGTTGATCTCCTCTTCGATGTTGGGGCCTGCGCCTGGACGGCCGTCCATTACCCCGGCCGGCATATCGCCTGTGATAGATTGGGCGGCTGCTCCGCCGCCCTCGGTGTGTTTCACGGCCGTAACGCAGAGGTCGAAATGGCGGACCAGCGACTCTAACAAGTTGGCCATTTCTTGGGCGTGCATTTCGAGAGAGTGCACCATCGCCGGCATGGACGATAGCGACGGTAGGCTGGAGCCAGATCCTGACTGCGATCCTGATGAAGATACCGAGCCGCGGGAAGAGGCGAGCTTTGTCGTCGCCCGGTACGTGCCCAACGCTTGTTTGATAGACTGCAGCTCGTCATCAAAGGCATGATTGGAAGAGTCAAGCTCCGCCTGCGCGGCATTGGTACGATCGATCGAGCTTTTCAGCGTCAAATGCAGCTCCTCAACGCCGCGTTCGTCGACAAAATCATGGAGACTCTTCGGTTCTTCTCCATCTGGCCGGAACGAGGCATGCACGATCGTCTCGCGCAGCAAACCAAGGGTCTTTCTTAGCCGGGCATCTGCCGCATCCAGACTTTTGAGCGCCCCTGCAAATTCCGAGCGACCTCTGAGGGATATTTCTTCTACCTCGGCTCGGACGTTGTAGAGCAGGCGGAGCTGGTTGTTGAGGCCGCTGCGTAGGAAGCCTGTGCGTGATGACACCACGACGCTCTCCTCCAAAGTTGAGCGGGCAGACGTAACAATCTCATTTGCGTGCCATACATGATTGATTGAGGATAAGGACCTCTTTGCCGCGACGAGATGAGAGATCAGTGTTTCCAGCGTAGGCGGGCCAGTCTCGAGCTGCGCCTCGCGCTCAGGAAGGGGGCCGCTTGATGCTGGTGAATCTAATGCTGACATGACGGAAGCCCTTTTCGCGATGACATGGGCCCATTCGCCTGGATAGCAGCCGGCCTTCTGGGAGGTCCAATAATGGATGTGACAGGGAAGAGTTGAGGTGAGATCCGATGGGAGCCAAGCTTGCCCGCCGCATCACGGGACCTGTCAGTCTGAGAAGTGCGTACTGTGACGAGGTCTACGCTACAAATACTACCTGTTGACTGTCAAGCATCTCCGTACTCCGTACTCCGTATAGGATAGGTGCTTCTGGACTTAAAGGCCTTCGCCTTCCTTCGACTGTCCCCTTAAAAACCTCTGACTCGTTCAATTTTTGAATGTAACTGTCTCATGTTCGTAAGCACCTGCGCAACTTTAGCCGTGATAGAGCCATCGGTGGCGAATCGGATATGCCAGATGCAAGACTGCTGCTTGCGAACTGGTCAAAGCTACACCACAGATCGTCCCGTTGACTTGCGGTGAGACGGATGTGCATTGGCATCTGCATGGGGCCCTGATCAATGCCCGACGCGGGAATGCGCAATTGCATCCTGACAGCCGAAACCTTTCGAGCTCTTGCGCAATTCGATCAGTGGAGTAGCGTAAGTAGCTGATACCCGTCACGTTACCAGGCGAAGAGCTGGGGCAGCCGAAAGCCGTAAACGGTGGGCCGTGGAGCAATGAAGAAAGGTGGGCTCGCTGGGCTGCGCTCGCGGGGGATCTGAGAGGAGCACTACGAAAGACATGGACTGCGCAGCGAATGGTGTCAGTCCGGGCGAAAATTCCCCTTCTTTTCACCATGCGTAGGCTCTATGGCGCCATAGTGCACGTGACCGCGCCCAGGTCCCTGGAGCGCGAGTGGAGCACCAGCAGCACGAGAGGCGGATCCTCACTTGCGTGATCGATGAGCCATCTCTCGATCGTTACAGCAAACTGGGACTTTTGCGCCTCTTATCTACACCGATCCCCTGCTTCAGCGACCGACAGATAAACTCGCACGCCCCGACACGATTCCCAGCCCGACGCCTGACTCTCCCGTTGCAAAGCGCCTCTCCCCTCTCGTGCTCGGTCGCAATATCGTTGTCCTCACGACTCGCCACCAACCCCCAAGTTCCTCGATTGCATCACAACCCACGACAGATAAGGACCGCCCTCCTTGATTGCCCTTCCTGCGCACCTGTCGGCGGATAAAGACCTACAATTGTGGTGAGGTCCAAGCCGATCCGACAGCATACAAAATGTCTACCGAGGATACCCACACCCCTCTGATTTTGACGGAGCGACACCTTTCGGACGCCAGCGAACCCCAGGACACCGGATCGTTCAAATCGCTGTTTGGCGGCCCCTCGAGCGAAGATGGAAAGGAGTCGGAACTGGACACCCACGACCATACCCACGACCACACCCGCGGCTTTAGCAGCGTCAAGGCGCCGGCAAAGCTTGCAAGCCAGAACGTCGCGCCCTTCCTCGCCAGACACATCCCCGAACAGTATGCCCCTTTAGGCGCCCAGTCGATCCTGCCGGCCGAGCTTACCAGCGCAAATTCCAAATACTGCTATCGCCATCGTCCTGACCAGAAATGCAGACGACAAGCCGATGAGCCGTCCATGGACAAGCTCCAGCGGGTGAGTTCTTATCCTCTTTCATACTTAAACCGGGCTAACGAGTTAGGGATTGGAATCGCTCCCACAAGGCGATCAGCAGAGTATTTCCCACGTCTGGTCCATGTTCTCCGCGGCACCTGCGAAACACCGAAAACTCATCCTCCAAGGCATTATGGCTCAATGCTGCTTCCCCCAACTTTCCTACATCTCTGCCACCGTCCGCGAGCTCATCCGAATCGACTTTATCACCGCCCTTCCTCCGGAGGTCTCCTTCAAAATCCTATGCTATCTGGATACAACTTCACTGTGCAAGGCGGCCCAGGTGTCGCGCGGCTGGCGGGCGCTTGCCGACGACGACGTGGTTTGGCATAGGATGTGCGAACAGCATATCCACCGCAAGTGCAAGAAGTGTGGCTGGGGCTTGCCGCTTCTGGACCGGAAACGCCTGCGCGAGTCAAAGCGCGAAATCGAACTTCGTGCGACAAACTGGGATCACGAAGCCGTGGAACCACAGTCCCCGGAGGCGTCCATGGAGCCCGTTGCTTGCGGCAAACGAAAGGCCGAAGACGACGAGGTTGCAGTTGTCAAACGGCAATGCTCATCGCTCGGGCCAGAATCTGGCGAAGTTGAGACTGATGGCGATTTCTTCAAGACGCGATACCGACCATGGAAAGAAGTCTACAAAGATCGCTTCAAGGTCGGCACGAACTGGAAGTATGGGCGGTGCTCGATCAAGTCATTCAAAGGCCACACCAATGGAGTCATGTGCTTGCAGTTCGAGGATAACATTCTTGCTACCGGATCGTACGATACTACTATCAAGATTTGGGATACCGAAACTGGGGAGGAGCTGCGGACGCTGACTGGACACCAGTCCGGCATTCGGTGCTTGCAATTTGATGATACCAAATTGATCAGTGGCAGCATGGACCGTACAATCAAAGTGTGGAACTGGCGCACCGGCGAGTGTATTTCTACCTACACTGGACACCGCGGTGGAGTTATCGGACTACACTTTGATGCTTCCATTCTTGCGTCCGGTTCTGTTGACAAGACGGTCAAGATCTGGAATTTTGAAGACAAGTCGACTTTCCTTCTGCGAGGGCACACCGACTGGGTCAACGCGGTCAGGGTCGATCCTTCCTCGCGAACCGTGTTCTCGGCGTCCGATGACTGCACCGTTCGTCTTTGGGATCTAGACTCCAAGACGTGCCTTCGGACTTTCCACGGCCACGTCGGCCAGGTCCAACAAGTCGTCCCGCTACCCCGCGAGTTTGAGTTCGAGGACCACGATGCCGAATGCGAAAATGACGCCCTCAGCACAACGTCGAGCGACGCAGAGCCCCCGTCGCTGCAGGCGTCCATGGGACTCGAGCCCAACGCAGCTTACACTCAGTTATCGGCGTTTGGACCTTCGTTCGACAACGGCCGCGCGGCCCCACCACGCTATGTCGTGACCAGTGCACTGGACTCGACGATCCGTCTCTGGGAAACCACCACTGGGCGATGCCTGCGCACATTCTTTGGGCACCTGGAAGGCGTGTGGGCGCTTGGAGCGGACACTCTGCGCATCGTCTCCGGAGCCGAAGACCGCATGATCAAGATCTGGGATCCCAGGACCGGCAAATGCGAGCGAACATTCACCGGGCACTCTGGACCAGTGACTTGCATCGGTCTGGGCGACAGCCGATTCGCTACTGGCAGCGAGGACTGCGAAGTGCGGATGTACAGCTTTCAGAGCTGATTTTTTTTCTTGATTCTACCATTTAATGACTTTTATATATTATGGAGGATACCCTTTAGCTGGCGTTTGCTTGTTGCTGTTTCGCAGTGTTCTCTGGCGTCCGGGTGGGATGGGAAAGGCTAGGAGCCTTCCTCACCGCATGGCAGTCGAATGCATTTGATAGGATATTTTGTTGTTCGAGTATTGAATCAATCTGTGATCTTCAAGGAAAAGTATTATCTGCTTCATTACTCGTACTCGTTTAGTAGTATGGAGTAGTCCCTGATCAGCCGATCCCTGCATGCCAAGGCCAGGCCCAGATCCAGCTAGCCCTAACTCTGTACGGTCTGCACTGGCTGGGAGCACTCGTCCGCCTGCACGAAAGTTGGTCTAGAAGAGTCATCTGCGCATGGCGGACTACACTCCCATGAGTATCTTTTGGCCTGGCCTCGGCTGGAGCTTTCTTTTGAGTCATCGAGGTCGTTTCCAGTATCTCGACTGCTCTTCACCACATCCATCCCGCTTTTGTCCTGCCATCCTATTCTATCCCAGACAAAGCTACTGCTACTTACTCTGATTGTCGCCGATCAAGTCCTTACCACACAGCGAGGGTACAAGCCCGTGCACGTAAAGTCTGCACGCCATGGCCCAGTCCCCGCCACCTCCCCAGCCAACCCGCCGCGTCTTGAACCTGGACGCCCTCCTCCGCAGCGCCTCCCCGCTACACCGCCACGAAACGATCATCGACATCGACGCGCTCCTTGCACACCGCGAGGTCGAGGGTGCTGCTGTTTATGGTGCCGAGACTGGGGATACTGAAACTCGAACTGGAACTGGAACTGGAAGCGCAAGCGCACACGAAGTCGCCATCGCTGCGCCCCAAGCTGCCGTCCTGCACGCACATCCCCAATCCTATTATTCCCATCGACAACACCGACGCCTAGATCCCCCCGTCTGCGGCTTTCGCGGTCCCGGTCCATCGCCATCCTTCCTTGGACCCGCACTATATCGCGGCCCAAGAAGCACAAGCCTAACTTCAACCCCAACCATCTCTCTATCCTCTTTAACCAACAACACCCTGAATAGCGACCTCACCAACAACCAAGACGCACCACCCTCATACATCCGTATCACAGCAGCTGGAGACGACAACGACAACGAAATCGACGCCCCCCCACCGCCCTACCCGCAACACCTCACAGCCACAGACCCGCCGGCGCCCGTGTACACGAAAGCCGACCGGCGCCGGGGCCGCAAGATCCGCGCCCTGGCCGTGCTGCGGGGCCGGCGGAAGGCGCGGAAGCCGTGGTGGGCGGTGGTTATTGTGGTGCTGGTCTGTCTTGCCGTGGGCGTGTTGGCGTTTGGGGTTGCGCAGGGGGTTATTGAGGGGAAGAGGGAGGGGAGTCGGTCTGCTTGGGCAGTTCGGTTTGATTTTGCTCTCTAGACTGGATTCTTGGATTGCTTTCTTTCTTTTTTGTCTAGTCTTGTTTGTTTGGTTGGATGATGGATTTGGATTTGGTTGTTAGGGTGCTTCGTTGAAAGATCTGGTTGTGTTGGTGCAGATTGTATAGATAGAAAGGAAGGAAGGGAGGGGAGTTCTGCGGTTTGACTAGGAGGTGGATTGGAGGTGGATGGATGGCGAAGATTGAGATTGAGATTGGGATCGAGGCGTGTTTCTTCTATGCTTCATTTCTTGCACTGGATCTTACGTATGTTATGGAGGAACTCATCTTCATTCATCCATTTCTGTCTATACTCGTTCGTGTTCGTCATCGATACCATACCGTAGCGCATTCTCCCACCCTCAACGCTTGAAGATAGATTTGACGATTCGTGCCTCGTAGTCAAAGTCAACTCCGAATCGGGTTGCTAAGATGTCCTCATATCTATCCTATTTGATTGACTCGGACTTCGACGCCGGCGATGATGCTATGCTTCTCGTAGAATAGACCCTATGACGTCTGAAGCAAAATACTACCGCCCTTATTGTCCTGTTCTGAGTCACTTGCGAAGCCTCTACGAACATACCTCAATCCAGGGAACGACAAGCTTGGCGAAGGAGAGATTCCGCAATTCCTGCTCCAGTCATGCACCTATAACAAACGAACGAGCTCGCAAAGTGCCTGATATGTAACGTACTCTCACGGTTGGAGGTATTCTCAGCAATCTCTTGCTGGAATGAAAGCCTTGTCGGCCGCGGCCAGAATCATCTATCTCTCTATATAGAAAGATCTAGGTACAGAGTAGGTAACGCCACCATTTCCCAGTGCCAGATCGGCCTGGTTACTGGCGCAGGCGCACGTTTCACGTGTTGGTCGGGGTTAGCGTAAGTTAGGGTTTGGATCTATACGACTGGACGGAGTAGTCCTCCGCTTTTGCCTGTCAACAAACCGAGCCCTAAACTACATGTGATGGAGAGATGGGACATGATCGGTACGTGGTGTCAGAGACGGGTTTAGTCGGACATGGTCGGAATGCTATTGCTCAAGTGCTTGACTTGCCTACATCAAAGACCTCTTAAGACGGACAGGGTCAAAACGTACCTACGCAGAAGAGGCCATATCCATATGCCATCATCTCCATCCGGCCACGGCCGTAATCCCCTAGGAAGCTGGGTAGGCAACCATCCCATCTACAGGCCCGGAACACAGCCCTACATCGAGGTCACGACCCCGGCCGGTCTCGAAATCCGGGGAGTCATCGCCTGTTAGCTAGCTATAGCAAGCCCAAGGCATCCCCATTTCCCTTCTCCTCCTCACCCTCCTCGCCATATCCATCCATCACCCTCAAGTCGACGCAAACCAACAACAACAGCCAAAACACCCAGCATCGACCATGTCCGACACCCCCAAAATCATCTACGCCTCCACCACGATGATCCACCCCAAGCCCACCAAAACCGTGCGTTTCACCAGCAACATCGTCGAAACAATCCCCAGCCCCAAGCAGCGCTACGCCTCGCCTGCTCTAAACGCCCCTCCTACACCTCCACCAACCCCCCCCAAAAAAGCACTCCGTGTCAGATTCGCCGACACCACCACCTCCTCCGCCCTCGACCATGGCCAGAACCATAACCCATCCGACCTGGTCTCCTCCCCGTTCGTTTTCGTCCACGGCACTGAGCGCTACTCCATCCGGCCTCGTGGGCCTCGATCTGCAACCTCTACCACCACGACGACTTCGACTACTACCACTACCACTACCACTACGACAACCAAGACCATGACTACAACCAAAACCAAAACCCAAAAACTTTTCAAGGGGAAGATGAAGAAGTTGTTCCATTTGTAATTTTTCTTTTTTTTTTTTTTCTTGTTTTGCTTTCTTTCAACGAGGATGCCTTTTCCCACTGCAGACTGTGCTTTTCGTCCGCATTTGCGGTTTTGCTCTTTCTGGTGGGTTTTTACTGGCCCTCGTTTTGGCGTTTTTTGTATATGCTGATACTTGTCTACACTACACTACACTACACTAATACTCGGACTGATTTGCTTTTTTTGTTTTGTTTTGTTTACTTTGTATTCTAAATTGAACTTGGATTTTTGCTGTACTTAGTTCTTGATCAATCAATCAATTCATCATTCAAACTTTCATCCTCAGTTCCATGTGGAAATGAGCTTGTCTAGAATCACTTTTCGGCCGGAGGAAAGACTTACCTAACCGTCAAGCAGGTCCTGGAGTCGGAGTGGATGGTCAACTGGGCGCTTCCGTGCCTAGCAGAGACCGCTGGAAGCTAGGGTAAAGTCAATTTGTTCCTGGCATCATCGCGTCTGCAGTCTAGACGTGCATGTATCTAAGATACGGTTGATACAGCTACAACACGGTCTAAACTTCCGGACCAGAGAGACTCGACTCGTTTGACTCATAGCCCTCTGTCTAGTCATGCATAATAAGTCCTCTCCTTCCCTCTCACTGCCATTTCTCTGCTTGCTCACCCTCTTCTCTCATCCATCACATCCTGCTCTGCCATTCCCCTCACCACCATCCTAGCATCCAACTTCCAATCCCAAACACCCACCATCACACTCACAATGCCGTCCAACACCTCCCAAGCTCAAGCTCAATCTCAACCTCAAGCTCAAGCCCCGGCAATGCCAGTGCCCACCCTCCCAAAGGGCGCGTATCTCGGCATGTCCAACACGCACGTCCTCGCAACCTCAACCTCCACCCGCAAGCCCCAGCTTCAGTCTCAGGCCCTGCCCGCCACCGACACATCCAAGTACGAGCCCCCGACTGCCGACTCCGACGGCGGCCAAGCCAGGACCCGCACCCAACGCATCTGGCACAAGATGACGCGCCCCGCGGTCCTGGGCGTGACTCTCCTGTTTGTGTTCGCGGCTGTGCTGTGCGCGGTTGCGGTGGAGGTTAAGAAGGGGGATGTTTAGATTCGATTGGATTTTCTTGTGGACGTTGGCATGATGTGGTGGTTTTGTGCTGCATTGCGTTCAGTGCCTGATTATGGAGATGGAGCCGGGTAGTCTGTCCTCTTTCTTGTTGTGAGTTCGGGGTTATTTGGATGCAGATGGGGATGGAGTTCCGGAATATCGATATTGGACTGAAAACTGAATGTTCGAAGAGCTGGTTTGGAGAAGAGGGAGGAATATAGAGGATGCGTGCGTAATGTGATGTGATGTCTAAGATTGTGGACCTGCTTTTCTCTGCCCTGCACTCTGCCATTGTTCTCGTTTATTGCTATAGTACTTAGTGTCCATGGTGATTCTATCGACGGTTGTCTCGCCTCGAGTCTTGACTCCCTCCCTGATTGCAGCGTGTTGTTATGTATTCTATCCTTCCTGCAAGTCTTTGAATACATGGTGATTCTACGAAAGTAGTCTACACCCAAGGATAATCTTGACTACGTGAAAATTCCTTGAAATGGATCCTCGTTTCCCGCACTCCACAGTAGAATACATTTTACAATGCATATCCATGCCGAGAATACCATGACGGAAAGTTCCGATGGGTATAGACGTAATTATAGGGCTTTGTTTGGTCAGGATAGAGTACCTAGGGTAGTCCTTGGGTAAACCTGGTAGGAATCAAGTGAATATTCAATGCTGTAAGACAAACGCAACAAAAAGAGTCAACATAACAATGGTAGCTATCTACAAGAAGAAGAAAGAAAGCTAATAAGACTTCTAGCTATTCTTAAGACAAGTATGACCTCCCCGACCTTGGTAATATCCCGCATTCCGCCACATCGCGTCAATATATGCCTCCTCCTCACGCTCACTGAGCGAAACACTGCACCTCAACAAAGCAAAGGATGCGAAATCAATAGCAACGAATAAACATCCACTCAGCATAGTCAACCCACAAATTACTTCCTCCCTCCAAACCATAGTCAATCAAGCAGCCCCAAGCAAGCCTGCCCATGCGGGACATCAAAGCAGCGCGTCTCCCCAATCCGCAACCGGACAACGTCACTCAACACCTGCTCGCTCGTCTGCAGCTTGAACGAGACATCCGGGGCCCCTGCGTATGCGCTCTGAGCCACCCAACCTGGATGGCACTGCACGGCGACAACCTGCGCCTGTGCCTGGCCGCTGGGCTGCGGCGGGACGGAGAAAATCGGCTCGTGCTCGAACTGCCGGTGGAGCAGGGAAAATGTGCATGCCAGACAGAGGATGCAGATCGCTTCCCAGAGGAGGAGTATGTAGTCGCCGGAATCGGAGGGGTCGTTCGAAGGGCGGAGGGGTTGAGTTCGTGGGTTTACGCCCATGGGCGGGTCGGTCTGTTGGGTGTTGGCTTGCGCTGGAAGGGAGACTGGAAAGAGTTTTAGACTCAGCGTTGCGCGGAAAGTATTGGAAGTGAAGGACTGTTATGGGATCCACTGGAGCGCTGGGGGTGCTGGGTGAGACCTACCTTGGGCAATCTGGGCCTGGCCGGGAGATTCAGCAGCAGGCGTAGGGGTAGGATCGTCGGGGGTCTTTGTGGGATCTGCATCGTCGGAATCGGAGGCGCTGGTGAATGGCGCGAATGGCATGCATGCGCTCATAGTTGGATATAGATTCGAGACTGTAGGTGGAGCAGATAGAAGACGGTATCAATGAGTCTGGCAGACAGATTGAACGACGGATTGCAATAGGAAGAAAAGGATGAGACCAGAAGCGAGAGATGGGATAAAATAGATGCGATAGACTGTTATGAATGCCCCTGCTTGGCTATGATGAAAGACTGGTGTTTGATCTCGATTCCACCGAGACACTTGACCTCATGCCGTTTGGCCAGGATCGGTCGGGAAAGCGCGATGGGACAGACAACAACACCAAGAGTCTCATTTGAAAGATGACAGCACATGGAAACCCGATGCATTCGCTGCAAGTAGATGTAGAGTACAAGCTATAACTCTACACTTGCAGCAGCTCTACACCGTACAGCGGGCGGAGACGTTAGGGCCCGGCCCAGGTATACACCCGGATAGTGTATCAATGGGGATCTGTTGCGCTTGAAAGCTAGAAAGGGGGTCACATGCACCGACATGACAAGATATAGACCTCTCCTGCAAACTGGGCTGGCCAAAGGATATCTCGACCACGGAGCATGACCCCGGAAGTCTACCAGAACTCGAGCACAGCACTGCCATGCCCGAGAGCTGGGATGGCATTCTAGATCTATGGCTAGTGACGAGGAAAGAGGCAGTGCACTGTACCATATACACCCAACGGGCCGGCATGAACGTCCGCGGACGGGAGAGACTTCCGCCAGAGCATAAGAGTCATCGGCCAGAGTCATTCCAACCTACTTAAAGGACGCCTCACAACCTTCCGTTTCTTTCCATCCTCACCCCCTTGTCTATCCTGCTGCCCACCCCGACCAACGACCTCATGTTCGAGCGAGCCTACCACCCACCGCAACCCCGCGGGCCCTCGCCCGGGGAGAACCCCCCAATCGAGATGAACGGCCTCCCAAGTACTCGGACCTAGAAGCCGGAGCTTTATCTGCCCCCCCAAAGCACTCCCTGCCACCTGTGTACTCGCCTACGGAGCAGCCCAGCTACATCTACACCCCAGACCGGGCGGCCGCGTCCGGCCCCGTTGCAACATCCATACCCATACCCATACCCGCGGCTGCAGCTCCAGCTACAACGCAAGACAGGGGTGGTAAGTGCACGCCGCGTCCGACAAACCGACCAACCGCATTATTGAGGATCACCCGGTAGCTAACATGGTCTCTATTTTCCTTTACCGTATGGTAGTACAATCACAACGCCAAGCCGAAACCTACGACCCCGACCCCGAAGCCGAAGCCCAAGACGACGCCGACGCCGCACAGGGCCCATACCACGAGCGCCAAACGGCGAAGCACGAGCGCCGGAAGGAGCGAGTGGCATGCATCGTGCTCACCGTGTTGCTGATCCTCGTTGCCCTGATTATACTCGCGGCGCTGGGGGGCGTAGTCTGCGGGGTGTATTTTGGGATAAAGGCGCAGAGAGCTGCCGCGCACAGCGACACCAGCGCGGTTGGTGCTGCTCATAACTTGGATGCTGGCCAGCAAGTTCCGCGCCTCCAGATCCCGGGTGTGAAGAAGCCGAAGAAGCAGAAGGTTAAGGAGCCCAAGCCGCCGAAGTCCACGGCCCTGAAACTAGAGAGCCCCGGGGCCCAAATGCCACACGTACAGAAGGAGAAGAGCATTTTTTGCGGCAGCGTGGTCTTAGAGACCTGTCGTGCCGCGAAGCCAGGTGATTCTTGACGACGAGAAGAGTAGTTGGTGGCGGTGGTAGAATGCATGCCTGTTATGTTTTCTTGGAACCCTACTCTAAGCACGTTGCTTCTTCTTCTTTTTTCTCACTGCCACAGTTGGTGAAAAGCGTTTGATTACAACTGGATTTAGAGGTCAACGAGCAGAGGCGTTGCACAGATATCTAGCGTAACCGCTCCCAATCTTGAAATACCCTTCCTTGCCCTAATCCATCAAAGACCTGTTACAGTTGAATGATCCCATGCACCAGCCGGGGTGCCTACCCTACTGTAGCTGAAGTTTTAGAGCAGGCCCAGGCCCAGGCCCAGACCAGAGGCAAAGAAGACAAAGTAAGTCCTATTGTCTCTCTCTCGTGTATCCACATAAAGTCTCTACACAACAAAGCTTACACAAACCTTCTTACACCGCAGAGTAAACTTCCCTTCCATTGAGTAAACTTTCCATCGCCACCCAACGCATCGCATTGAATTGTGAGTCATGACAGCGTCTGACCGGGCGACGACGAAGTGTCTACAGATTCCTTAAAGGTTCTGGAGGATTCAGATTGCCCGGGTGGAAAGGTTGTTTCGTTTTCATTCTTTGACGAGGGCCTTGTGCGGCTACTTCAATGTCTAGTTCTTGTTTCATTCCCAGCTTCATTCACCCAAAGCCTTCCCTACTTGCACCAGCCGTATCCACACCTGCATTATGAATTATATATATATCCCTGCAGGGAAGATGATGCCACTTGGTAAGGGGATATATCCAAATGCTAGGATAGGATTCTAGACCTCAACACTGCCACTGTACCAACTTTCTGTTTTGTTCAGTGACTAGAGAAGAGGCAGTGCATTATACCATAATATTGGGAAGAGAAAACAACCCACAAGCTGGCATATAGTTTATGTTTATGGATAGGGTGGGATGCATGTCCAGGGCGGAAGTCTATATTCACTAGACTGCAAGAGTCACAGTGAATACAGCAAGCTTCAAAGGTATAGATTAGAGTTATTCTGCACCTATTTAAAGGATGCTTCCCATCTATCAAAACAACCATCCCCTTCCAACCCTACGTACCCCAATCACCACAACATCATGTACGAGCGAGCCTACCAACCACCACAACCCCACAGCCCCTCGCCTTCGCCCTCGCCCTGGGAAGACCTCCCCAGGTACTCGGACCTAGAAGCTGGAGCTTCATCCACCCCCAGACCACGCTCTCCGCCTCCTGCGTACTCGCCTAGGGAGGAGCCCGAGCCCTCCAGCTACGCCTATAGCCCCGACCGGGTGCGCGATTCCGGCCGCGGTGCGATATCCAGACCCAGACCCGCGGCTACGCCAATCCATCATGAGGCCCGCAGCCAAAGAAGACAAAGTAAGTCCAGATCCAGATCTAGACCAGACCATCTCTCCCTTGCGTATCCACATGGCGGATCTGGATGAAGGTTCTGGAGGATTGAGAGTGCCCGGGTGGAAAGGCTGTTTTGTTCTCTTTCTTTGGGGCGATGTTCTGTGTTTTGGCTTCATTGTGGTGGTGTCTGAGGGCTTTTTCTTTCACTCTGAGACAGGCTTGTTCCTGCACTTGACAACGAGCTTTCCCTTTTGCTATTTATTGACCCCGTTTCCTCTAATTCCAACCCCAGTCCTCCCAGTTCAGCGCCCCCGAACTCCTGCAGTCACCACCAACACCCAACAACTTCCATCCCACAGCCCCCAGCGCCAGCGCCAGCGCCAAGCGCAGCCGTGCGCAGGATATGGATCGTGCAGGCAACGTACACAGCGTAGCACAGCAGGTAGCTGGACTTGCGGAGTGGGTAGACGGCTTTGTAGCTGAGGGTTAGCGTGGTGATGTGCCGGGCTGCTGTTGTGCAGCGCTGCCAGTATGGATCGGGATCGGGGGATGGGAATGGAGGGGCGGCGGCGGCGAGGCTAGAGCGTGAGCTAGGAGTATTTATATTGATGAACGGGCGATGGAGCAGGGTGGTGAGCGTGTAGTAGGTCGTCAGGAGAATGATCTGGTTGGGCGCGATATTGGAGCTGGATTTGGAGCTGGATCTGGAATCCGCGGCGCTCGCCCAGGGCTCGTAAACCAGGTGCGCTGCCAGGGCGCGATACCAGGCTGCTAGAGCGTCGTCTAGCGGCTGCAGGGCATTGAGCTTGTCTGTTAGTGTTGATCCGGCGGAATATACCTGGTCGATGGTCTGGGTCATGAGCTGGGAAAGACGGCAGAGCTGCGTGAAGACAGAGACCGAGTACGTGGGGTGTGCGCTGGTGCTGGCGCTGTCGCTGTCGCCAAGTTGCATGCGCGAGGATCATTTCGGGCAGGGTGAATTTCGTTCCTGTGTGCCTCGTCCTCATATCAGCCTCTCTCCTCTCCATGTATCCAATGCAACAGACCGGGGAGGAAGGCAGGGACAAACCATAATTACAAGCTGACTGGCAAAGCATGACGTAAGACAGGAGATACAGCCTCCAATTCCGCGCAACACCCAGCACATCCCTCCACGATGCCAATGGGGTGGTGATTGTCCCAAGGTCAAGGGTGCGCGAGGTGGCGCAGCTGGCTCGGGATATTGAGGAGAGCGAGGCGAGTATTCGTGAATTGACGAGCAATGGAGCGACTATTGCTGAGGCAAGGAGGAAGCTTGGGTATCATACTCTGCAGCGGAGGGTTTAACATGCCTTATTTAGCCAGATATTTTAGACACTTTGTAGACCGAAGACAAGATATATATTTCGGTCCACAAGCCACGACTGTCTATAGGTTGAGATTTCATAAACCTATGGCTGTACATCAATGTCAAACGAAACAGTAGTTTCAACGACTGGCCGAGTGGCCTAGTGGTAAGGCGTCGCTTTCCGGTTCGGAGTACGGCGAAGATCGGGTGTTCGAATCGCTCCTCGGTCGTTTTTTTGCTGCTTGGCAAACCTGCCCTAACTGATGATCTCCTGGCACCTAATTCAACAAATGCAGCTCTTCCATTTTTCTTCTTCTTCTTTCAATAAACACATGGATATGCCTCAGGCCTTTCCGCCGAGACTGTCAATAACTTGTAGTTCGCTGTTATTCCTCCCTGGAGCAGCTGCTTCCTTGCAGGCACCCTTGTGCTCAACTCAATGGCCATCGCCTGCGTGCTTGGTTAGGTATCGTCCAGGCAGAAGATTTGAACCTTGGCTGCATTTATGATACTTTGTATGGATTGACATAACCTTACATAGGCATAGGGCCACTCTACTGCCTACCTAAGGTACATTCACCAATCTACAGTTCCAGTAGTAACGTGGCTCGTATATATGTATACACCACTTCGCTGTCTCTCCCGCTGGGGACCAAAAGTCCAGCTGTAGTTCACCTCTATACCATCATTTCATGTCGCCTGATTACTGTACTTATGGGCGGCAAGGGTGTAGGGCTATTCTTGGCTACTGGCATTACCGAACAAAGTAAGGAAGCCCTCCAATGAACGCTTTCGACCCCCGCTTTGCTCCCCACATGTTACCCCGCGTCAAGAAATGCCCATTTGAGGTATTCTGCGCCGCCATTTTACGTCCTGTCATCATATACAACAAGAAGGGAATGGCGAGCCCCAGCCTCCCATGTTCCAAATGCCGCGGTACGTTTATAAAGAAAGTCTATTGATTGTCGTACCATACCTTGACCGCCACTAACATCCACCGCGGGTGCTACAGAGCGGCACGTCAAATGTAGAGTCTCTCTACCACGTCTGTGTGCAAGACCCTGGCACTAACTTCACTGGTGGCTAGGCGACAAACAAAGACCAAGATGCGGCCGATGCCAGTCCAGAAATCTAGAGTGTGTTCCGGTCCAACGGAAAGCTGTCTTCCGGCGCGGGATCAGGGATGCTTTCGCTGGTGAAAGTGCCTTCGCGGCGGATCAGACGTGGGTCAATAGCCAGCCGAGAAAATGGAGGAAGATCGCAGGGGAAACAACCCAAAGTGCAGAGACCGAGCCGGCACAGCTGCAGTTGACGCCAAATTCAGATGCACCACCAGCGGACTCCCCCGCTGAGTTACCAGCAGCGTCGAATGGACCTAGTAGGCACACGCAGGCAGACCCGAGTCTAGCACTTGATGAGGGTCATTTGAATGTCCATGCCGGAGACGAAACCAGTCCTCTTTCAAGTGCTGGTGTGCCTGTAGGGCTACAACATCAGTATGTCTCTCCCGAGTCCTTTCCACTCCCCACTGGCAGCATCGACGCAGGACATGGAAGCCCTTGTGCTATCAACTACGTCTCGCCTTCATCGACACAACAACAACAGCAACTGGACAACCTGCTACTACCAGCTGCACAGCCTGTGCAGAAACTCGCATCGGTTCAAGAATCATGCCTTCTTCGCTACTTCATCGAGGAGCTCTCTCCATGGGTAAGCTCAAAGACCTCCAGGATCCAACCTTGACCTAAACCGCCTATGAAACATAGTCGTCTATCTTGTAATAAATCGAACACACAACTTACAAATCTCTCGAGCCCATAGTTCGACCACTGCGACGCGCAATTCCACTTCCGGCAGATCGTGCCCCTGCGCGCACAGAGCAGCCGCTTCCCGACGCTGCTCAACGCTATCTTCGCCGTCTCTGCGCGGCACCTAAGCCGGCTACCGCAGTATAAAGCCTCAGCCTCAGCATCGACGTCGACGTCCGCATCGGCATCAGGCAGAAAGCCAGGGCTAGCGTCAACGCCGCCGCGAATGCCCAACGATGTAGACACAATAATATACCACGGGCAGGTCCTCACCTCGCTAAAGACCTCATCGGCCGTCGAATACATGCTAAAATGCATCCCGGGCCTCTCGTCCTTCCACGACATCCACGACGTCCGCGAACAAGAGAACCTCATGTGCGCGGCGATCATCCTGCGGCAGTATGAGGAGATGGACGAGGAGATGGAAGAGACCCGCACTCGTGTCAACACGACCACCAGCCCCGGTAGTGCGGGCAATGGGACTAAGAACAGCGATGGCAAACACAATCCTGTCCCCCTCAGCCCTAGGCAGCCGGAACCCCAGCTCCACCCCCAGGCCCAGCC
>RHLP01000063.1:0-57364 GCA_003719405.1 Aspergillus incahuasiensis
CCTTGAGATCGACAAAAGGGAGTGAAGGGGCGGACAAAGCACCGAGCCAACGCCAACGCGAAAGCGAGCGGAAGGAGGGGGAAGGGGAGGGAAAGGGGCGGGAGCGTGGAGCAAAGAGAGATGAGATGAAGCAGGGGGGGCAGCAGATAAAAAGAAGCGAAAGAAAAGAATACAAGCGAAAAAAGGACGACGATCCGTGCTGATGACGATGATTTCCGGGCATGGCCCAGCGACGAGCAGCGGTGCAGACAGCGCAGGAGTGAGGCTATTCCAATCACGGCCCAGTGGGGGCTCCCAGTGTCGTCATAGATCGTGGGAGCAGGAATTATTCAGCCACTCGATCGGCGATTCACCCAGAGAACCACTTCCCCCTGGCCCTGAGGGTGTTCATTTGATCGAGATCGCGAGCTTGGGGCCTTGCATCATGCCCTTTCAGTTTAATCTCCTCCAGCTCCGCGTTCTGGCCTTGCGTCGAGCATTGCATTGGAGCCACAGCGGCCAAACTAATCACGGGCTTAGGGTTCTCGACTCAATGGACCGTCCTTACACATCTATATATTTCTGCCTAGATCCAATTTATTTACTGCGTAAACAAACCCGACCACGGTCAGACTGTCTATACGTAAATCTATCCTCAGCTCTCAATTGCAGACGGCGGCCACGATAACAACTCAGATCGGACCGCCGAGTATCTCTCTCTGCTACCTACTCCGTATGCCCAATTAACGCACTACGTCATCGTAAACAAAGCCAAAATTGGAATTTTGACCACGGCCTAACAGCAAAGTGCCAAAGAGGGACTAGGTAAAAAGACAAGGAAAGAGAAGAAAAGAAGAAGACCGGTGAGCACCCGCGGTCTAAAAGAGGTATGTATATATATGTATAGGTCGCTATCCCATACGATCCTCCACGCAGACTGTTTCCGGTTGTGGTTTAGATGATTGAGTCACGCGTATCCGCATGTGTGTTCGTAGAACACCTTAACGACATATGGAAGACTCGAGACGGAGCAGATTGAATATCGCGTACAGTAAAACCTGTTTATAAGCAACTAATCCAGAACGGCATTTCAGTTGCTTATATTGGAGTATTGCTTATAACGATTTTAGTCATCCGCCCATACAAAACTATATATATTTTTGATTCAGGTAGGTACAGCACCTCCCTGACCTCCAAAAATTGACAACGCTTATCCAAAAAAGCGTCAGATATCGCTTTGGTGTTGCGAATTAACCTTCTCACACTGTATAGACCTTTCTAAGCGTCCTAGAGTCTTTAAAGCAGCTGGATCACCGTTAATTTGTTGCTCCAGATGTATACGAAGCTTGAATAAGGCTTCTAAAGCGTCCACTGCAGTTATTTGAGGCACTGGCTCAACCGGAGGGCTATCTTCGTCTTCTTCGTCGTCTGAAGCCTCATTATTACTAGTAAATTGGCCTAGGAAGGTGTAGGAAGGTGTAGGAAGGTGTAGGAAGGTGTACGACGGTGTGAATAGCTTCAGAATCGACAAATTCAGCTTCAAAATCAACCTAAATAACACTAAATTAGCGGGCCCCTCTGTTGGATATAAGCATTTTTGTATGGGAGCAGACCGACCTACTAACAACGTGCTTATATCGAAATATAAGCAATTTTTGGTGGTGAAGTAATTCAGAAGAGTTTTACAGTTGCTTATAGTGGAGAATTGCTTATGAAGGAGTTGCTTATAAAGGGGTTTTACTGTACTAGAAGCGATGTTCTCCACACATGCAATTGCTCAACAGAAGATGATTCCAGGCCTAAGCGTCCTCGAGGTAAAAGAAGACGTGGTGAATTAAGGTGGATATATATAAATACAGCAACAGGTGAAGGCAACACAACACCAACAGCGCTCTATACCCAACGAAACTACCAAGAAGACGAAACCATCCAATAATCACCGGGTGAACCGTGGATATGCAAACAAAAAACAAGCAAACACCAACAAGCCAAGCAGGATCTATGAAAAATTGTTTATGCCAATGTCAATGCCAACGGGAAGCTGGAAGTGATTATGTCGTTTCGGTCGTGGTTGGATTTGGATTTGAATTTGAGGTTGGTTGCTGATGATGGTGATGATGGTGGTGGTGCTTCCCTCGCCTCCGCTTGCGTTTCAACAGACCGTCTGTAGACTCGTCGAGGCTGGTGTTATTATTATTATGCTTATTAGTACTTGGAGCTTCCAGCCCAGCCTCCTTCTTCAACCGGGTCACTACAGGTCCCATGGCGAACTCGCTTTCTGCGCTGCTGTGGTCGGCGCATGGGCTGCGCTTGATGGGGAGGAACCAGTCCATAGTCGAGTGGCCGAGTACCTGCTGCATATTCTTGAGCGGGCTGCCGAGGGCGAAGGGATTCTCGCCGGGGAGTGTTTGGAGGATGGCGAAGACGTGTTGTTCGGCCGGGGGGTCTACGAGGGGCGGAGGTTGAGGATGTTGGTTGCCTTCTCCCGCTGCAGGTTGAGTAGGCGGTGGGGGTTGAGGGGGCTGATTGCCATCTCCTGCTGTAGGTTGAGTTGGCATCGGTGGTATGGGTGGTAGTGGATAAGTGATAGTGCGGAATGTCGGAGCCCAGCGTGACCGAAGTAGGTGGCTCGGAACGCGGATGGCTAAGGACCATACGGCGGATCGCCGATTAAGGTTTTCGATTGTTGTCAGGTTGTACGCGGCCAGTTGCAGGGAGCTGGAAGCCATGCCAGCAGTGAATAGGCCAAAGAAGCCGCTCCTGATAGCCGTCAGTCACGACCAAAAGCGTGGTACTGAGAGGTACATACAGTCCAATGCCGATAGCCAAATGAGGGTTCACATCGCCAGTCTAAAGTTTTCTTGTTAGCAAGTCTCATCTAACAAGGGAACAGTATAAGGACTTACGTCTCGTCTCAACTCAGCAGTGAAGACAGCACACGAAACAAGCACAGTAATACAGAACAGCGCCGTATAGAAGACAAATTGGATGAAGAACTTAAATGACTTCTCCGAGACCACACCTCCCACCCTGAAAGCTGTCAGAAACGACGGCAACAAGAAGACGGAAGACTTACCATGGGCAAAAGTGGTCCATCTTCCGCACGCACCGATCTACCTCTCGGCAATGGTGTGTCCGGTCCGGCTTGTAGTGGCAGCATTTCGAGCAGTATATTGGTCTCCCGTCCGGCTGGCATACAAAGACGTCTTTCTTGTAGAAGTACTCCAGTCCAGCTGTATCCCACGGGAGCACCATCGGCTCCGGACCACTATATATCCCCCTTTCAACATCGCCGGTGGGTTTATCGGATACCTCGTCGCCTTTCGACTTTCGGTGCCGATGCCCCTTTCTCCTCCGCCGCGGATGGTCTTGGGACTGTTTTGAATGCGTGGATTGGTGATCTGCGGCCTTTGTTCGAGGAAGGAGGTCCGGGTTCCAGACGACATTGTAAAGTAATCGAAGGTAGGTTATGATCACGAATAGCAGGAGGATATAGAATACGACGAGGATCGCTGCTGCTGCGCCAACGCGACTGGAACGGCCATACTTCGGCAGCGGGTGAATCAGGTAGTCAACTGCCCGGGGTTAGTGATAGATTTTCCGTCGCTAGAGTGACAGACCTACTGCATAGCGGCTTGGTAATCACATAGCAGGAATAGATGATTATCCCAATAAGAATCACGGGAATGGCGCGGGCAACGGCGAGATTGATGCGCCGGTCAGCTTGCCTGGCCATTTCACGTTACTGACGGACGCCGCGGGTACAGCGGTTCCGCATCTGGGAATTATAGGATAAGCAGAGTACGATATAGACCCATAGAATGCATGATCCGGCCGCGATAGACCTGAATTACAAAGGCGAGGGTGCTGACGTCGCGACGCATGTTGCGATAAACTTGGCTGACGGATGCAAACGGAGCAAACAGCACAAACAGCCACGTGATGATGATCGGCTCCTTGACAGCCACAGGCCCGGGGTTCGTCCGCTCTATCCGCATCTTCCAATAATGGAAAAGTTGCAGGGCATTTCCAATGCTTCGAAATCAATCAACCTAGGCAACTTTACACCTCGTGGATGCGTCATTGAACGCCGATCTGTTCGCGGAATAATGCGACAAACCACGATGCCTGGAAAGTGGATTTGACATGAACGGGTTGGCCCGCGTAAACGGAGAGCAAATGCAACATCGCGATATCGTCAGTGCGTCACCTCGTATCGACGTACCCCGTATCTCAACTCGACCTGTTGAGGCGTCCACCGCTAGATAGGCATGAATTTTTCTGCCTCATTCCAGTCAATCCAATGGATGCGAGCGCTGGGATCGGTGTAGACAGCAGCATCACGAGTCGTATCGTTTCTGGGCGGGAGGGCAAAGGGGGCACGCACCGGGAGGGCGTGTTCGGCGACTTCGATGACGGAGTCGGGCTATCTGAAATGCGCGCAAACCCGGGCAGCGGGCTATATGGGCGTTTACTAACATGCCAGTCTAAGCAAAAGCACCTCGGCGCGGGCGCGACAAGAGGAATCCGAGCAGTTGGTTGTTGGGACAGGGCCCTGCACTGATCTTCAAGGGCGCATGTCTCTGGAGCGTAGCACAAAGGGCCAACAATCGGCGGCCAGAACAGGAATAGTAAACTATAGATACGAAGAACAGCAGTGCAATAATGTATTTTTCGAATAACCCAGGCAGCAAGGCCCGTTGGTGCCTGCTGACCTGAGGAAGCGGAGTACGGCTCATCTAGGCGTTGCCAATCACCGCGCTCACTGCACAGGCCGGACAGGTGATCGGAGAGCCTGCGAGATAATTACCATTGCTATTCTTGCGATTCGAGACCACTAAGATCCACTGCCTCCATCATTCAGCAGGCAGGGCACGGAAGTGGAGCCGGAGGCTGTTCAGTGCCTTAGACTAGAGCTTACTGCCGTGCCTGCCTGCCTGCCTGCTGCTGCTGCATCTTACTTAGCCTTAGGCAACCCTGTCACTCCATGCCGTCCAGCAAGGAACCATACCATGATCCACAAAACACCGCGCGAAACAAACCAACACTAGACACGATCTGACGGTGACACCGGTTGAAGAACGCTGAAACCGCGCGTTTCTCAGCTCGCAGCGACAGATGGCCCCCTAAAGGGCCCGCGAGCGGAGCCCTCGAGGGCCGGGCAAAGCGGGCGTGCTGGACAAAGCCTCGTCTGCCTTTGGCCTGCCAACGTGATCAGAGGCTGACTCAACGTCAATAAGGTAGGTAATCAATTCTTAGCTTAACGAAACGCGCTCAAGATGACTGATTTAATTATGCAGGCACGAATCAGGCTCCGCCCTGGCTGTGTGCGTTCGATCTAGACTAGAGGATCAATGCTGTCAGAGGGTGAAAAAGATGCCTGGGGGTTATCCACATTACGGGTGGCTCATGCATAGCCGGGCTCATTTGGGCGTGATGCCTGGCTGGGATCTGCCTACACTATGTGATTCATACGGAACGGCCTTAAGTTCTTAAATATCAGACTCTCCTCCTCGATCTCGACTCTCATTCACACCTCAACAACATCTTCACTTGATCAATCAGTCAAACACTACACGACTCTGTCAAACGCAGTCCTCACTACACTGTCTACCTCTCTAAACAAAAGTCTACCTCGCCTCAACATCACCATGCCTGCCTTTATCGCTCCCTCTGCGGTCCCTGAGACCTACCGTCCTCTGTCCGCCCTCTCTGGCTCCTTTGACATGGACGCATCACCGGTTGAGCAAACTGACCGCTCCCGCAATGCTCATGGCCACGGCCATGTCCACGGTCACAGCCTTCTCCGACAGGGACGACCAAACTACTACAGCAGCACCGAGATGTGGGTGTGCTGCAGCTGTGGTGACGGCCCCAAAGTGTTTAGCCACCAGGCGCAGTGTGTGATGTGCCATCACAATGCCTGCGACGCGTGCGCTCGCGTCAAATAAATGTGAATGCCAATCAACTAAGGTTAGTGCAACGGTAGCCAGCAGCAAAGGGATCATGGAGCCGAGACTAACAATTCTGTAGATTCACGATTCGTCTACGCGCACTCGATTGACGTTGGCTTTTGGTTTTTGGAGCGACGGTTACGACAGCATGGCATACGGTACAGCGGAATGAGCTTTTTTGGGATATTGTTCTAGACTTGGGCATTGGATTGGGGTTACACATACACCGGGTTGATTGAATCTTCGAGTTGTTGGATTTTATTTTCTTAATGCTTTGGGAGATTACGAGCGAGCAGGCCTCCTCTACGAGTCTCCAAGAACTATGAGATAATTGTGCAGGCATGAGGGACGCGGCGTTGGGTTACTTGTTTTGTCTTGTCTTGTTGCTACTAAATTTCCGCTCAAACTCAATGAGATGATTGCTTTTTTTATTTTGTCTTTTAGCTTTGACTTTGACGATCGTAGCTTGCAGAATAAAGAATCCTGGCCCTGTCATCGTCGGCTATTTTTATCTGACGGGACGGCGACGGGGAGCTTGAAGAATGCCATGCTCTTAGTAAGGTTCCTTGCAGGTTGAGTGAGCCTTGGAGATTACACAGTAGTCCCTACATCATCAATGTCTACAATATCAAATTGTTATTTTTATGAGAAGCTAGTCCAGTAGAGCCGAACTAAATTGCAGTGCAGTGTAGTCGACTACAGTAGATAGACTAAGTCATTCAGCCGCATCTAAACCCTGCACCGCTCTGCGAGAGTAGCGGAGAGCGGAGACCCAGTCGCAGTGATGCAGTGCATGCAGTGCAGCCTCGGCCCCTGCTCTGCTCTGCCCTGCTAGCCCAGGAGTACGGTGGGAGTCTCAGAACAGCCTCAGGCTACGGCGGACTAGACTGACACGATCCTCATTGTGAAACGCCTAGTGTGGGAGCCTCAGCTACAATGTGCCAGCTAGACCGATCTCCATACTCCAGCTGTGGTGTCATGTCAGTATCATTGAGTGTAAGTAGTAGACTCAAGAGGAGGTATAGAGCGCTGGATGTGGGGCACACCGACCCCACGCGAGCAGCCAACACCGCCGGTTCACTATACAAACCGCTGCAGGCCATACACCAAAGAGCGGTGTTTGGCACTTGCCCGGCGGGAGCGAGCCCTGTGGGGAGTGCTCAGCTCCGACTTTCTCTCTCTCTCCCTCTCTCTCCTGCTCTATAGTCTCTGTCGTTCATGCACGATTACGATCGCAGGAGGAATATGACACAGCGATCTGTCATGGCCATGGCATGGATGCAATGCCATGTGCTGCAGCGCTGTTGACTCATTCCACTCACTGCAGGTGCGTATTCTCCCGCCCTTCTGCTTTCTGTCTAGCGATGCGATGAGGCTGTGTTGACCTGGTGCGATTTGAGTTTCGATGCTTTCGTTTTGTTTCGATGTTATGTTGGGATTTGCAAACACAATGTTGGTTTTTTTTGAGGTTCGTGAGCTTGTCCTGCCTGTGCATCTTTGTCGAGTCTCGACTTTCGAGTCGAGTTCGAGTCTGCAGGGCCGGTCCGCTTCGCTGGTGGGGAAAAGGGCAGGAGGTACTTTTGGCAGGCTCCCACCTGATCCGGTCTAGCGCCCTCCCCGTCTCTTTTCTTCTCTCCTCTCAACACCATCTCCTCTGTTCTATCTTTATCCCAATTCTACCCTTCCACCCGATTGACTCGACTCGATGCTCGGAAACCTCGTAACCAAGCTTCATTAATAGCTCCAGCTCCCTAGCAAGATCCCCGGATGTTGACGTTTCCTGTCGCTGTCGCACAAACACGAATGCCGTTGGCCGGGGTGCTCCAAATCTATTATTAGAAGGTCGCTCGCTCACTCACTAGCACTAACAAGCAAGCCGTCCGTCTACTCTGCATATCCATCGAATCAATATCCCTGCGTTGCCATGCTATTCCAGGGGCCGTATGTACCACCTACTAGTCCTAGTCTCCCACCAGTTGTTGATTTGATTATTGATTATTCTATGACCAAGGGCTTATTTATCCAGATCAGGCTCCGAGGGTGGTATCTTATGCAGGGGCCGAAAATGCATCTAACAATAAACGTGGCATGGCGTGTTTATTCATCCATGATTCAGATTCGCGATTCAGCCCTACCTACACTGCCCCGCGCTTGTATTCGTGCTGGGGATGGGTATAGCAAGGCTGGGCAGTGTCCTCTCCACGGTCTATACCATATGCCCTCAGCGATTATGCACGCAGGATAAAAGTTAGGTAAGTCAGCGCGTCCGCCTAAAACAACAACCTTAGCATCCGTAATTCGGCAACAGCCCCTGGCGGCCCGGCCCTCGAGATGGGTCATTTACCAGCACACGGGCCCGCTATCAGCCCACTGTCGGGTATGCCTTATAATGAAACCCGGAATGAGAGTGAGACACTGACACATGGCGCAGGCATATTCCGCCATGTATGGTCCGTGCATTCGTGGCGCCCACGCCGCAGACAAGACAAGTCGGCAATTCATAAGCCACGCCTGAATATGTTGTGCAGATTACGGAGATCATTTTAGCATTGTTGGATTTGCAATCGAAACCCAAGGGATTCGCAGGTGCGACAGTTGGCGTTGGTCAGACGGCTTTCGCCGCTGTTGTTGTGTTGGTAAGCTCGCCATCGGGATAGGATAAGATGCTGCAAGAAATGGATATACGCACATCTCGGTAAACTGCGCTGTCCCACAACAGAATATGGGCACACAATCTGAGATCCATCGTGAGACTGCCTCAGGGCGCCTTGCAACTATACAGTACAAGGATCGATTGGCCCGCTGCTGACTACGGGTGCATGACAAATTGCCCTGCAATCACCCTCCCCTGTTCCTTGTCATCCTTGTCATGGTTATTGTCACTATGGCAGTAGGCCTGATGGACCGGTCACCGCGGTTGCGACCAAGCAGACACCCATCCAATCAAGCTACCCAAGTCTCCTTTTCTCTCGACTCTGGTCCCAAGTGATCGACGAAGCCTCAAAGCCCCTTTGTTTGCCTGCAAGTAATCAAAATGGCACTAGCGTACATCGTTTCTCTGACGGGGTCTACTCAAGTTCAAAGCCACAGCTCCTTGTCGTGCGTCGGACCCCGGATTCCGGACATGTCTCGAGATTACAGCTCCATTGAAGAGACCTGTGGACCTCATGTCAGATCCAGCTGGAGCTACCATACTCGTGATCCATCTCTAGTCATACCTACGTAACTAGGTACCATCTAGCCCGGATCTCAATCCGGTTCCAGTCTCCAGCCCTCGCCCTTCGGCGCACAATAGGGGCTGAACATAAGGTAGGGTCTTAGGGTAGCTGGAGGAGCTACACTTCTCTTTCACGGCGCGTGGCTGTTAGACTCGCGAGTCGCCACTGGATACGGTACGGAGTACACCACGTAGATAATCCAAGGGTCCAGCCTAGACAAGCACAATGCTTAGCCTAAGCTAGGCTAAGCTTATTCGTAACAGAGGATATTGAGATAACCCTGAAGTTAGAAGCAAGCAAACTAGCAAACAAGCGGACTCTGTTACGACCCAGATTAGACCCACGTGCTACATACCTAGGTATACTAGTGAGACGACTATCGGGAAGTCATTATTCAGTAACTATACCTACCCTATCTCAGAAGATTTGATTGGTGAACCAGACCCAAATCTGTGGGATTCTTGGCACAACTACCGTTCGCGAAACATCCAATGCAATCAAACTGTCTTCTTCGTCCATGTCCAGACTGACCAGGGATGTTCAGTCCGCCAGCCAGCCAGTTCCCGCCAGGTACGCCTGCCGAAATGCCTTGGGTATCCACCAGTCCACCCCCAAGAAGAAAGAGTGAGGTAGGTCCTTGCTTTCGCCACCGTCAAGCCCCGTCAGCTCCAGCTACACCCCCAAAGACCGACCTCTGATCTACGCACCTAACTACTCCTAGAGCCAGGTGTTCGGCCATACTACGTACGGAGTACACCTGCTAAGCCGCGAACCTGCCACGCACGCAGCCGATACTCAGCGAGCAAAAGACTACGAGCGCCGAGACAATGCATTACCCTTCTAATTTTACTATGATAGGTAGTAGGTGAGCAATGCCGCTTTGGAATCCGTCGCACCGCCTGGGCGTGCGAGGTGGGTGGCGGTGGAGGAGACGGGTTTTTGGGGGATGTGGAGGGTTATCGACACTGTCTTCGAGAATAGGGTATGAGTTGAAGCACCTGGGGCAGTCAATGCCACCTTTAGGCTAGGGTATTGATGCGCCATACGGTGTGTCGAACTGGGACCGGACGTCTTGGGCCTTCGCGATGTCCCTTCAACTACAGTAAAGTTGCTCTGTGTTCAGGAGTCCGTGCTCATCAGTGATGACAAAGGCGTTGACGTTATATGATTATATTCTACGTGATGATGCTGGATTGACATACTTTTTGAATATACAACGTGTCTACTATAGAAGCGGACGCAGACACTACTATAGATACTGCATGCTTGAGATCCATACATGCTCTCACCATCACAGCCGACAAGTCCCCTTCAGACGATTAACGGTATCGATATTCTTCGACACGCTCCCTCCCAGCGTTCCCAGCTGCTCAGCAGACATCCCGCGCCGGACCTGCGCAGCCTTGGAGATGGCCGCCACATCCGACAGCGCCAGCGGGGCGAGCACCAAGCCGAATATGGCGAGCGGGGCGTTTTCGGGGTCGTCGACAATCGTGTACACGTCAAAGGCAGTGTTTCCTACGGCCCCAAGCAGGGAGATCACGCGGCCAATCGTCGCCAGCGAGGTCACGGCGCTGGCGATCTCGCCGATGACGGGCACGAAGAAGAGAATGGCGCTGAGGAAACCCAGGATGATGGCCTTGCGCTCCGCCTCGCGGATCTCCTCGGCGACGTCGACGACGGCCTCCATGTTGGCGACGGCGTCGGTCACCATGTAGACGGGCAGGGAGAGCGCATCAACCAGGTCTGCGGCGTCGCCGAGGTACACGCGGTCGTGGACGTCCTTGATGACCTGCGTCAGCTGCGGGCTGAGGTCCGTCAGGTTCTTGCGGGCCTCGCTGACCACGTCCTCCGGGTTGATCACGTCTTCCTTCTCGTACCCCTCTGGCACGGGGAAGTCGTAGTCCCAGTCCCAGTGCGGCCCGCAGATATCGGCGTTCCCGTTGCAGCTAACGTGGTGGACGTCCTTGAAGGCAATGTTGTCCTTGTCGATGCCGACGTTCGCGTAGAGATCCGCGAAGAACTGGTCGGCCTTGCTGTCACGCAGCGTCCAGTACACGGACTCCGAATACCGAAGGCCCTTGGCCGGCTTGTGCTGGCCGCGCAGGGAGTAGTCGGGCGGGCAGGGCTGGGTCATGTTCAGGTACTCGTAGTTGGGGGGATCGCAGTGGACCTCGGGGTTCTCGCAGATGCTATCCCAGCCGCAGTCGAAGTCGCCGCAGTATCGGCAGTCCAGCGAGTCCTTGCCGCTGTCGCTGTAGCACATGGAGCAGCAGCGGATCCATTCGGTCACGATGCAGGTGAAGTAGTCGTTGCCCGTGCTCTCGGTGAAGTTGCGCACCTGCTTCTCGCCGCTGTCGACAACGGCGCCCGCGTAGATGTCGAAGCTCTTGTCGTAGCCGTCTTCCATGAGGGCATCATAGCGGCTGAGGGTGTCGTCGAGCTGCTTTTGCAGGGCGACTAGGAGGTACTCGGAGACGCATTCCTCGGGGATGTCGTCGATGTTGTCCTCAATTTCCTCAATGGACGAAAACGACTGGTCGCAGTCTGCGAGGGACTTGGATGGCTTGGGCTCGATTACCCCCTGCTCGCCCAATGGGCCGAGGTTGTCGTCGTCAGTGAAGGCTTGCAGGTCCACGGCCCAGTCGATGGTGCCGGCAAAGTTGAGACCTTTCCAATGGTCCCGGCGAGTGGACTTTGTGGTTTCCGACATGTAGGCGACCCATTCCAGATCTGCCGAGACACAGTGAGTTTCAATCCTACCTGGGTGAAGGATAAGGGGGTAGCAAAGACATACCATCCCAAACCATGATGTCCGAGTTTGAGGCGCCGTCATGCCACGACTTGACGTTACTCTCGAGGGTCAGAATCTGGTCAATCTCCGCATTCGAGATATATCCAGCTGTGTCCGTGCACAAGCCCTTCTGCGCCTCGGAGTTGTATCGATCGCCGGTGAAGCCACAGTTGGGACCCGTGCAGCCTTTTTCGGCCATGTGGAAGGATCGGCCATAGCTGGACTCGCCGACGAAGATCTTGTTGGACGGGACGCCGGCTTTGGTGACTGCGGGCCATTAGCTTGGTCTTGCCAACAAAGCTGACACGAGCACTTACTCATAGACAGCGTGTAAGTTGTTTCGGTAAGGTTTACTATGAGCAGACGATGTCAGCAGTTGAGAGGAACAAAGTGTTGAACAGCATACCGTGACTGCGCAGACAGTTTCCTGCAGGACAGCCTTCCATGGAATACTGATTGCCTGCGTCCCATTGTCCTAGGTCGATTGTCAGATAGGAGGTCAGGGCTAAGTGGCTGGGGGGCGGTTCATCTCACCGTGCAGATCGTACGTCATGTAAACAATGTAGTCGAGCTGTTCGGCCATGTTCTTGATGGGAAACGCTTTGAGGTACCAATACGAAGCGGGGGCAGCAATCGACAGCGTCATGCCATCGGACAGCCTGCGTTTCATGACGAGCAGGAACTTGTAGTAGGTGGCACCGTCCTCTGCCTGTCCTGGAGGGGTGTCAGGGATGTCCGTTGCCTGCCAGGGGCTAACGTTAGTCTATCATATCAAAGCAATAAAGAATGCAGGGAAGGACGTACGCCCGGGTACTCCCAATCAAAGTCCACCCCATCCAAGCCTTCGTCCTCCAGGAACTTGGCCACGTTGTCCGCAAAGGTCCCCCGGTTGGCAGGGCTCATGGCCTGTCGCAGGACATCGTAGGTCTCGGGCTCGGTGGAGAAGCCCCAGCCGCCAAAGGAGATGATGCGCTTCGCATTCAGGGACTTAAAGTCCTCCCACTGGTTGTAGCTATCGTTGATTGCCACGGTCCAGTCCTCTGTGTTGATGCCGGCAAATGCCCAGTGCATGTGGGTGTAGCTCTCGTCCGTGTTTGCATTCGTCGCCCGCAGGTTCAGGCAGTCGCGGTCGAAATTCCACGACTCGTAGTAGCCCACCCGGCCGTAGGAGGAGGGGCCCTCGTCGTTGTTCGTGATGTCCACGCCGCAGCTGGACACGCAGCCGTTCTCGCGCGCGGACGTGCCGGGGTTGTCGGCAGGCCCGCGCTCTTCCTTGCAGAAGTCCTCCGTGATCCCGCATTGGCCCCAGATGTTGCAGCACACGTTCAGGGGGCACGGGTTCATATCCTCCAAGGAGCCGCTGGTGGGCTTCTTACTGCCAGGCTTGGTCGGCCCGCAGATGGCGTTCGAGACCGGTGCAGGCATTGGCGGGTCGCCCCTGCTGAGGCAGATGTAGATACCGGCATTGAGGTCGTTGCACCCGTTCCATCCCCAAGTCGTCCCGTTGTTGAACTTTTCAATGTCCTTTTGGGTCACGCCGTTGGCGGCTGCGAGGTCGAAGCAGTTGTCTCCGGTTTCCACAAAGTGCGTGGCGCAGGTCCCGTCGTCACTGGCTCTTCGCCGAATATCAGGGAGAGTGCCCGAGGAGCAGCACACGGGCTGGCCAGGGACCAAGGTCTTGCACAGATCCTCGTCGGGATTGTACTCCAAGAAGCTCGAGTGGGAGAGGCCGCAGCGAGAGGCCAGCGCTGCACAGTTATCCCCGTTTGCGACACGAGTGGTTGAGCAGTGGCCTCGGCGCTGTAAGGGGGCTTTTGTACCGAAAGACAGAGAGGACAAGATCGAGGATGCCAAAGGGGTTGGGGAAGGAATGGGTGAAGAGCTGGCAATGGGATTCATGTCGACCACCGACTCAAAGACGGGAACATTCTCCCAGGTCTCCTTTGCATCCAGCGCATCGACGCACTCGGCGCTCTTCCAGGAGCGCAGGGCACGCTGGACGGCAGCGACATTGGACGTCGTGTCGACCGCAACGCCCAAGGTATGGTGGGAATTGCGGCCTTTGCCACAAAGCTGAGCAGCCATGGCCTCAGACGAGCCTTCTGCCTTGACGTGGGCTTCAAAGCGAGAGGCAATCGAGGTGACTGTTTCTGGATCGAATGCAGACCCGAGGTAAGCCCCAGCGACTGTGCCATTGACGTGCACAAACATGATCGATTCGCCGCAGTGGCTCTTGTGCCCCAGGTACTTTTGCAGCTCGTCTAGGGCAGCCGCAACCGTGCTTGTGATCTCGGTGTCCCTTTGCAGAGCGCCCACTATGCCAAACTCGACACCGATGGACGCCTCTTCGGCCGTAGACAGACAGCTTTCAGCCGAGTTCTCTGCGCGCCTGGTCGGGGCAGAGCTAGTTTCCTCAAAGAGCGCGTTGACGGTTGAGTTGGCATTCTCGCCGGCCCCAGGGGTGCAAGCACGCAGCTTGACGTGTGCATTGGGGTTGTCGACGGGGTTGTAGATGGCGAGGTCGAAGAGGACCGGCTGGGCACACAGGGCTAGCCGGTCGGTGGAAGAGTAGACGGTCCAATCTTTAGGCTTGCTTCTTGCACAAGACGCAGGACATGGATGTAAATCAGAGTAGAAAGTGCCAGGGCTGTCGATGGGGACGACAGCGCCCAGGGTAAGGACGGGATTCCCCTCGACGTCCTGGCCAGCCAGCACTCCGGGAAAGAGGAGCGCCAGGGGAATGAGCGCCCAAGGCGCAAAGATGACCATGGTGGTCTAAAGGAATGACTAAAGAGAGACAGAAAAGAAAGAAAGAGGGAGAGATGGTAAACGAAAGACTTGGTGATGGAAAGATTGTGTCGAGGCGGAAGAACAAGGGTATTTATCTCTGTCTATGGCTCCTCCATCCTAGGGAGTCTTGCTTTAGGAAGAGCCCGAGGACAGAAGAGACCATAGTCAAGGGTTCGCGGTCTCGGGCGAGACAGGATGGTCAGGCCGTATACCTCGGACTCTCAGTGGAGATCGATCACGGACTCGTCTGACCCCGATCTAGGGACATCCCAGGCCGGCTTTCTTTCCTAGAAAGACTACTGCGAGCTGACTTGCAGTAGTGGTGGCAGGGTAGCATTGGATAGCCTCCGGTCAGACTAACGCAGGGGCTGAGCGCTAGGGCATCCATCACCAATCTGCTTGACTTGGCACTGAGTAGGCTAGAAAGATACCAGGATGCATGTATGCATTATCCCGAAGGGGCCTGGTTCGAAGGATGCACTGGTGTTAAATAGAGATGAATACTGCGTAGGATGGTGACTCCATGAAGCTCGCACTGGTCCTTCCCTGCAGTCGATGCTTTTGCACCCCAAGCGCAAGATGAGACTCTCTATCCTGACCACCATGTTCATGCTCCTGGTGCGCACGCTGGGTGATGGCGAACGAGGTGCAGCCGAACGGTAAGACGTCTTTTCCCTCCGCCGCAGCCGCCCCCTTCTGACTCAACAGCGCGCTGATCTTTGCGACATATGTCATGGAGGAGATCCACGAGGTCGGCACCGGAGACGACAAGTACCATTTCACGGTGGCCAGCGGATGCGAGGGCACGAGAACTGGGCTGCGGGGCCAACCCAAGCGGTGCACGCTCAAGGAGCTGAGCGAGCATCTGTGGATGCAGTCCAGCTGGGAGGTCGCGCAGCTGGATGAGGATGGCAAGCCGCTCAAGGACAGCGACAAGAAGATCATCACCGAGACCAAGAGCGACACCAGGCCCGATCCCGACAAGACCGGGTGGACGGCCAATGCAAAGGACCCCAACGGGCTGCTCAAGCTCGATGTGAACAAGATGATGCAGGCGATCCTGAACGTCATGGACCCCAGCACTGGGAAGAAACTGGCGCAGAAGGGCTACTACGGGAACCTGAACGTGGCCAATGCGATTGCGGGCGCCACCGACTACTACGCGACCATGGCCGACTTTGGGAGCAATACCTGGAAGTTCCGCGAAGAGGCCCTCAAGGTCGAGTCGGAGTTGACGCCGGCCGTCAAGAAGCGATTCACGACCTGGTATGACTATGCTGATACGGCGGCAAAGGTGGTGGTGGACCTGCGGCTGAAGGACAAGTACAAGATCGAAGAGGACGCGATCAAGAACGGACTGAAGAAGCTGTTTGACGGAGACACCGAGGAGGGGAAGCAGAAGCAGAAGGCAGTGCGGGTGGTCAAGGTGGACGCTCCGACGCTGGTGAACCCTCTGGAAAACGACGGGACGCAGGAGGCAAAAAAGCGCAACCTGGAGGCCAAGAAGCTGATCGGGGTGGAGAGGCTGCAGATGGTGAGCGTGACCAAGACAGCAGAGGCACTGGCGGGGCCCCTGGGCATGAGCCAGGACGCGCTGCAGAACAGGATGAACCAGATCCTGCAGGCGGGCAAGGCCAGCGACGCCGGCAAGAGCCACCAGGTCGCCATTGACGCTGCTGCCCGCAGTCAGAAGCTGGTCAGCACGGGCGAGTGTGCCTAGCCAGACCAATCTAGTTAGCTCCTAGGAAGTGTCCATTTAATGTATTGTTCTATCTCTCACTCCAATCATTCCAATCCTCCAATCCTCCAATCCTCCAATGTCCATCATGCTCCCCTCTCTCCCCCAAGAACTCCTAGACAAAATCACTGCCCTCCTCCCCCTGAGCGATCTCGCCCGGCTGATGGTGGCCAGCCGCCAGCTCTGCCTCCGCCTGGAACCGCAGCTGTACCGCCAGCCCGACGCCGTCAACCAGGCCATGTTCTGGGCTTGTCGCACTGGCCAGGCGCAGTTGATTCACCGTCTAGTCACCATCCGTCACGCCCCCGCGAGCACCGTCTTGACCCATGGTGCTCGACTCCTCACCCTGGATATTGCGGCTGCGCGAGGCCATCTCGAGGCCTTTCGCATGCTGCTCAATCTCGGAGCGCGCGTCGATGTCCCCGACCAGGCCAGACGGAACCACCGCCAGCTCATCAAGCACATTTCCTCTGCCGCTACGAGCGGGCCCCTTCTCCGCTTGTTCTTCGACGCCGGACTGGACGCCCAACTGCGCCCGGCTCATCACCCTTCTCTGATCCTGGGGCACTCCCTGCGCTGGCTGGCACGCACACCGAGACTGTCCCCTCCTCTTGCCCAGGTTGAACTGCTTCTGGACCGTGGGGCAGCAGCCTTCGCCAATGAGCCGTACGAGTCTTACCGGTACTACTTCTTCACCCCATTCACCAGGTTCATGTATCACCGCGACTACAATCCCATCCCAGTGCTAAACCTACTAGCCTCTGCTGGGGTTGCAGTGCGGGGACCGGAGATTGCAGCGCCTGTGTTACGCCCGACTCATAGTCCGATCTTTGTTGCCGTAGAGCTCATGGCCACTACCGGAGATACTGCCCTCCTGGAATGGTGCCTGCAGAATGGGGCCAGCATCAATCAGCAGCTCCCATTGCTAGACCGAGAACTGTACGGCGTTTACTACTACACCAACCCAGCGCTATTCTACATCGACCGCATCAAACCCTGCAATTTCACTGAGAAAGTGGCCCCTCAGATCCAAGACCTCAGCCTTGAGCGCAAAGTCAGCAATCCCATGGAAGGCCTGATGTATCTCGTGGAGCGCGGGGCACTGATCGATCCAGCCAGAGATGCACACCATCAGGAACAAAGGCATACAGCCGGGGCGGACTACACAAACAAGCCGACTCCGTGGTGCATCGAGCGCCTGTTGTGCCACTGCGGGCTCGGCCATTTCCGAACGAACCCAACCTTTCGCTTGACTGTAGAGCATCTACTGCGATGTAGTATTGGCCGTGGCGACATAGCGGAAATAATTGTCCGCTGCGAAAAAGCCCTCCGTCCACACTATGTGCCGTGGGCCTTTCTGGAGCAATACGAAGCCCAGTCAGAGCAGACCATTGAATCCTGGTCTGACCTCCTCCAACTCGTGGACGATCTCCTAGTAGCCGAAAAGCGCCTCGAGTTCACCCCAACACGCCTTCTCGCGGAGTACATCACATGCAAGGCACAGCGTCTGGATGCGCTACACGAGATTGGGCAAATGACCATTGACCATCTGCTCGCCCGTGGAGCCGACATCAATGCCCCGGTCGCCGGTGAGACCGACGGGACCACTCCCCTCCACCAACTGTGTCGGGAGTACAATGTCCATGGACGGCAGCTGTTGGCCCCGGAGCGTACCCACCAACGGAGCGTCAGCACAGATATGCAGCAGTTTGTCCGGCATCTGCTGAGCAAAGGGGCGGATCCCTCGCGAACCGCACAGGGTTACACTCCAAAGGAGCTGCTGCTTGCTGGTATTCCCTCCGATCCCGGCCGAAGCAGTAGTAGCGAGCAGACGGTCCTTGCCGTGGCAAAGTTTCTCTAGCTTAGCGGATTCAAGAAATAACCGATGTCAGAGATTTCATTGCAGTTGATTAGCCAAGCCCACAAGGCGTCCAGTGCACCTGCGGCTTACTCCAACGTACCTTGGGGTAGGCAAGGCGGGCGGCTCTGGCCGACATAGAGCCATTTAATTTGAAATCCGGGGACTACAATGGCATTAAGATCCTGCCTCGGCCAGGAACGAGCCGGCCGGCCCCGTCCAAGCGAGCCCTGAGTCTCAAAGGAGTGCGTACTCCGGGCCTAGGGAGATTGCCACGAACCGTCCCTGCGCTAAGCCTCTAGCCCAGGGTCTTGGCTGAGGGGCCCTGGGCATTCTCTGCTTTGGGAAAGAGTCTTCGATGAGACACCGGTGCTTGGCAATGATACCTGGCTATCAGCAGACGAAAGGATTTGGACTTGTCAAGGAAATTAGTTGTTGATGAAGCGTCCCATACCTAGGTAGGGAGTCAGACCTTCAGTGTCTATGGAAGGCTCGGGTGAGATTGTATAAAGTCTTGACCGTTGCCCTCATTGCAGGGTAGAGTATCACAGCATTCCTTCCTTGCGTCTTGAAAATGCCAAACACTATCCAGCTCTTCGCTGCGGCACTGAGCCTCGCCCCCTGTCTGGCCTTGCCCAATCAAGCCGGAAACCACGTCCGTCGCGATGAGACGCCCCTGATGCCATACGACCCGGACACCAGCTCATGGTGTACCTGGTGGATCGACAACGACGGCTCAAACACCTGCAGCGGGCTCCTTGATCTGTGGGCCATCACAATAGACGATTTCATGCGCTGGGTACGAGACTCTTTCCGTCTCTGGACAGTCCGCTAATCATACCGCAGAACCCATCCGTCTCCAACGACTGCGCAGGCATGGAGGAAGGAAAGTCCTACTGTGTTGAGGCGTTTGGAGAGCCCGACCCAGGTGAGATCACGTCGACCACCACAGTTCCGGTCACGACCAGCACCACGACAACCAAGACCACCACGACGGCCGAAACTACCACCACAACCGGCGGTGCCCCGGGCGCCACACAGTCCGGACAAATCTCGACCTGCAACCGCTGGGACCTCGTCCAGTCAGGTGATACCTGCTCCGTCTACCTCAACAAGTATCCTGGCATGACCCTCGCAAAGCTGGTCGAGTGGAATCCCGCCATCGGCTCCCAGTGCCAGTCGCTCTGGGTTGACACCTATGCACGTCCCTCCCTGTCCGATAGAACAATTACAAGCTAACGATAGACACAGCTTTGCACCGGTGTAGAAGGCTACACCGCGCCCACGGCAACAACTACAGCAGCACCCACCACAACCGCCCCCAGCAACGGCGTCACCACCCCCTCGCCCATCCAACCGGGCATGATCACCGACTGCGCCTCCTTCCACGAAGTCCAGTCCGGCGACACATGCGCCTCGATTGCAAAGAACGCCGGGATCTCGCTCTCCCAATTCAACGCCTGGAACACCGGCGTCGGAAGCGGCTGCTCCTCCCTCTGGCTGGGCTACTACGTCTGCGTGTCCAAGATCGGGGTTACAACAACAACAGCACCAACCACAACAACAACAACAACAAAGCCAGGCAACGGCATCGCAACACCCACCCCAACTCTCCCCGGCATGGTCTCCACATGCGACGCGTTCTACCTCGTTTCCGAAGGCGACACCTGCGCTGCAATCACAAAAAAGAAGGGAATCAGTCTCTCGCAGCTCTACAAGTGGAACACGGGCTTGGACTCAAGCTGCTCTGGCTTGTGGACGGGATACTACATCTGCGTCTCTGTGACGGGCGTCCAGCCGACGACGACGACGACGAAGCCGACAACAACAACGAAGCCCGGGAATGGCGTTGCCACCCCGTCGCCCATCCAGCCCGGGATGACGGGCTCGTGCAAGAAGTTCCACAAGGTCGTCTCGGGCGATCAGTGCGGCACCATTGCGAAGAAGGCGGGCATCTCGCTGGCGAACTTCAATAAGTGGAATCCGGGGGTCGGGAGTGGCTGTAAGTCGTTGTGGTTGGGCTATTATGTCTGCATTGGGGTTTAGATTTGGGAACCAAGTATGGTAGGAGCGTTGAAGCTTCTGTTCTCTGGATGCATGGATGGATGAATAGAAAAGTGTACAGTAGTACCTATCCAATGATTCCAAGGGTAGGCGAGAAAGCCGGGGCAGATCAACTACTGTACCTTATCGCATATACAAGGCTGCACACAGAATAACAAATCTCGTCTGTTCTGAGTCGAGTGTTCTACCTCACCTCACCCGTAAGGAAATGGCACTTGCAGTGGGAACCTTGGAACCCACGGCGATCAACCCTTAAACTCAAACTGAGTCGAAACTCGTCACGGGACGCCTGAGGTAAGAGGGTAGGCTAGGGTACTACTAGGTAGGTAGTGGAGCGAGCGAGCTGGCTGTGCCCCGACCCCGAGTGTGGGAGTGTGGCGGGGCGAGAAGCCCTAACGCGGGACTGGCCAACGGCGGCCCCTAGAGCATGCAGCCTCATTGCAAGGGCAACGAACGCTGCTTGCCCGTTGAACTCCACTGCGGGATTTCTTACTTTGGATACTCCGTAATCGGCTACAGGTTAAACTGCCTTGTTGAGCTACGTGTACAGTTTCTTGGAAAGGGAGTCGAGTCATCTGACGGTGATGGTTTTCTCATTTGTTGAGGTGGTAATTCTATACGGATAGTACATAGTGAGCTCGTCTAGTAACCCAGACCCAGCCAGCGCCGATCGCCAAGTCAAATGCAATATGCAAGATGCGAGATGCAAAATAATAGACGCTCAAACAAGCCAACGAAGACAGTGAGATCTAGATCTAAAACCGTATGCGACAACGTCGGGCTTTAGTACAACATATGGGGAAGGGGGCAAGCTCAGAAACAAAGGCAATAATCAAACAATCTAAAACATGGTTGAAGTAAGACATGAGAGACAGACATGCAGTAAGCGGAACGCGTCAAAACTCCTGTGGTGTGTAGATGAGCCCGGAATGCAATAGTAGAACAAGCGATAAACGAGAACATAATAGAGACAAGTTTGAAGATCACAACAGTGCAATAAAACAATCAATGGCGTAGTAAGACAATGGAGACGAAGAAGAAAAAGAAGACGAAAAATACAAAAGAGAACGAAAGAAAGAGGACCAACAGAGGCCTAGTTCGAACATCAAGTCATGCACTCAGTGTAGCAAACAGGTAACGGAAACACAGAGGCCTATCCAGGATAAACTGGAAGCAAGCAAGTGACGAGAAGGTGCGAGCGATGAAGCTTGGAGCTATTGAAGCTCGAGCTCCTGCTTCAAGGCCGCACCTCCTCGAAATTAAACAGGGCCACATTCATGACATGGACCAACATGGCCGCATTCAATACATCGGCCGCAGCAGAGATCAGGATTGTTCATGTTCGTACAGCGACAGCACTTCCACCATCCTCTCATACTTGGTCTGGTGAATTGGACGACAGTGCCAGTCGTAGGGCTTGTGCGGGCCGAGTCCGTGACCGGAAGGTGCATGTTGATTGACTTGTTCATACACATTGTTGAGGATATGACGCGTCCGAGGAAGGCTAAACTGGGTTTAGAAAGTTGAATTGAGGTCGGTCAACGGTGTATGGACTGAAACTGCTTGAATGAAGAATGGATTCGAGAATGCGGCTTGCTGGGAACTTATATCTGGTTTAATGTGCGGTGAAAGCGATGGAGTGGAGAAATTGTTTTGATGCTGAGCTAAATGTACTTGATTGTGATGGTATGAACGAGAAGAGACATTTGAATGGAACTCCTAAACGTTCTTATATGTTAATTAAAGGCATGATGAAAGGGCAAAAGACGGAGTGGACATACCAAATGAAGCGGGTTTGCCCATATTTGCCTTGTGCGCAGCACAGGAGGCATCAGGGCAAACTAGATGGAACTCGGTGATGGTTTCACTAGGCGAGCGCCTGTCAAGGAAGAGCCGACGAGCCAAACAAAGCGCAAGGGCGTGTAAAGGCATACCGAAAGGCGTCTCCTCTCCTAGGTGGCCTCGACCGAGGCGTCTAGGCAATAGGCAGAAAGCAATGAAGCCCCCTTGGCTCTGGGGCAAGCGCGGTTCTTGAGCAATCGTGGTTGAATGAGCTCAGTGGCGGGAATGGTTTACAATCTGTAAAGCTGGCTTGTTTCACGGCCACCAGGCGGGTTCCAAAGCCCTAGGAGACCCGTTCAACCCAATGCGGGCGAACAAAGTCGAGCAATTTCCGAACATCATCTCGAGGTAGCAGAACCTATCCATCGTTGACGAGGTCGAGCCAGAGGGTAACGACGAACACTTGCAGTCGGAGCGGTGGATTCGGCGTTGTGTGTCTCGCGTGTTTCGCCAGTGCTTCGAGACCCTGAGATCGCCTCAAGGGTCATAGCAGCTGAGATCACCCGCGACTGCGCATAAGCCCCGAGCCACACCCGCGCTTAGGTATAATGACGTGAACAGACTGAAGCTAAATCAGCTTCATGCTACCAGCCAAAGTGAAGCTGAATCTGGGCAAATTAATTGGGGATAACCCCATGTGTTCTCCGAACGCTGCGAGCGGTTGGAGATGTTGCTAACGGTAGCCAATGTCACGGCTGATATGGAGAGCTCGCGGGGCGTCAAGCCTAAGCAAGGCTACCGTAACCCCTGTCGAGTAGTAGCATCGCGAACGGCTCGGCATTCGGCTTAGAGCGCTATCTATCCGTGTGATAAATAATGGGTATACACATTCCAGCCATCTTTTCTTGAACTCTTGAAGCAGGTTTAGTGTGACGTCATCGTTCGAGTCATGGATATCGCGGATCGAGGCGAGTTTCTAGACACAGACCAAGTAGAGGGCCGAGGCTGAAAGCGTCGGGTGAAGGACGTGAAGGATAAATGCGCCTTGGGTCTCAAGGAACAAAGCAGCGTCGGAACAATGACTAAAAGCCGAGCCCAAAAACACGGAGTTCCCCGACGACGATGCTCTCCGCAAGCCCAAAGCGATGTGGCTCGGCGCTATGAGAGCTGCATTGCACCCTATTTGAGCCTCATTCCTTACCGTAGCGCAGGCCCACCGCCATATTGATCTCCAACTGGCGGTGGAGGACGCAGTAGTCACTTGCATGTGAAGTAGTGACGTGGATAGAATGCATACTCTGCCGGTATTTTCGCCTCGTTCATGTCAAGTCCACGTAAAAGGGACCAGCAGGCGGGGATATCGACACCTCGGTTGGCTGCAGGTTAGAGAGCCCCATGATCTCCAAAGCATGATGACCCGAGTGGATGGAGCTGGTTATTAGGTTGGATCGGCAGAGTGGCGAGGATAACCGCGATGAGAAGGGAAGCTGGAGAGATGGAGAGAAGCAATTGAGGGGCGCGTGTGCTGAGATACTCAGAGACTGCGGGGTAAGTCCCGATAAGCGAGGGAGGAGACCTTGTCACCTGCAGCTAACCTGCCTTCTTCGCTTGGAATTCCTTCGAGGAAGGTGAGACAGACTGTTGAACGTGAAATGGTCCAATAGACCATAAACATTAATTGGCTATCTGGGATATAGACCGGTTAATATATGTATATTTTGACAAAGACTCCCTGCATTCTGTTCGATACGCTCCGGAGCTCATAGCGGCAATGGTTGCAACCGTCTGACTAGTATAAACTTGACTCTGAATCTCCCTTTAGTTCTGTATATATCTTGATGATGCTTGAGACGTTGAGCAGACGAGGTTTTGATTGGAAAAAAAATGTAAGGATCGAGTACATAACCACGTAGTGTAGTGCAACGAAGGAAAAGCTCATCCCATCGACCAGGTGCAACATACAAGAGAACAGATGTACAACTTCGCGAGTCAGACACACTCTGCACCTCCTCAATTACCCCAGGCTTCAACTTACCCCAACTGGGCAATAGCGCCAGAGGAGCGGTCGCAACCGCAAACGCCCCCTTCAGCCCATCCACAGATGCTGCAAGCACACCAGGGAGCTGCCCAGGCTCGAAGATAGCTCGAAGACAGCTCGACGATCCGAGGCCTCTGCGCCTGCCACAACGTCAGGCGACAAGCCCGGCACGGTCTGCTGTACGTGCACGATAAGCACATTCCCAGAGGCCGACTGCGCGGCAGAGACAGAGAACAACCCGCCGATGAGCTGGAAGAAGAGCGCCATCGCCGAGATGGTGCTCATGTCGGCTAGATCCACGTAGGCGGTGTTGGCCATGTTGGGAATCTGCGAGACGAAGCCCGTTGCCGCGCCGGCGGTCAGCTGGTAACCGACCTGTTTCCCCGTGGGTGTGTTCTGGTTGAGGGTGTTGATCAGGCAGCCACCAACTGCGCTGAGGGCAGAACCGGCGGTTAGGAATGGGAGGAAGTGCTGGGTTGCTGTGAGGAGGAAGTGCTTCAGACGGTGCATATAGCTATATGCGGATATATAGCTGGAAGTATACTCCGTATGACAGCGATGCTCTGTTGCGGCCCGCTCGGTGCCCTGAGTAAGTTTCCGGCCGGGATCAAGCTGCGAGGTTGCAACTGGCTAGAAATATCGAAGGATGCATCCTGTGTTTCTTTGTCAGTCATGGCATCCGTGGATTACCCAGCTCTCGCAGACATGCCGGCCGGCCGCCTTACAGACATGACAAGCATAAAGCATATAATGATGACCACTAATACAATCCACGTCGGAGCCCTGTATCACATGCAGAAGCTATTTAAGGCATGAATCTGCTCGCTCAAGGCCCGCAGGGCTGCGCATTGCTGGAGAACCCTAGCCAAAGTACGTACACCAACACCGTTCGGTCAGTATCCCGAAATGTCCTTTGTCCTCTCCATCGTAGGCATGCTCATGGTGATCATGGAGGAGGTTGCCATAATTCACCAAGGCAGCACAGCCCTTCCAGACGACGTACCCTACAGGACATCCCCGATGTGGATTAGCATCACATGGGATGAGGTTTGGCATCGCGGTTCACTAATTCTTCATGGCTGCGGTGTAATGCTTTGTATTCGGGCGAAGCGAGCATAGACATCCTGCTAGGAGCACCGCCTCTGAACCGGTCCTCGAGGATCGGATGGCTGCATCTGGGTGAGGACGGGGTCGGAGCTTCCCGTCACCATTTGTGTAGTCCACTCAACGACCCAGCCAGTGAGCTCTCGTAAACACAGTGCCCTGGACCCAGCAGCCGGGGAAGTCAGCACACTCAGAATCGGTGGCGAGAGGCTCAAAGAGCCCCATGATCTCCAAAGGACGGTGATCCGAGTGGACGGGGCTGGAGAATTAGCTTGGGTCGGGCGAGCAGCGAGGGTAGCCGTGATGAGTCGGATAGTCGGAGAGTCGGAGAGTCGAAGCGGAAGAGCAATTGAGTTGGATGGTTGTAGGTACAGGTAACGTGATCGCTGTGCCTGCCGGGCTTTCCACGGATCCAGTGTTGTGGTGACTACATAGTCCTGCCCAATAATGGCCCTTGGAATCGAAAGTCGATACAATCAACGGTCAATCCATCTGAAGCTCACCGTCAGGCCGACAGCCTCCGAGCAGATCCAGCCGTCTGATTCGCTGCTTTGTCTTTCTCGCCCAGTCAGAGTGTGCGGCCGTTAGACTGGAGTCGGTCGGGCTTTCGTTTCGTCACCGCCGCCCAGTGCCCACAGTCCACTGCCCCTCACAGCGTCATCATCTTCATCCTCGAGCTCCTTCAAACCTCGAATCATTCATCATCTCATTGGACCCGTCAAGCTGCTACCCGGTTTGTACGGCCTTTCTCGAATAATCCGCGCCTTGCCGTTGTCTCAGGTGGTGATATCCACCAGTCTCAGGTATCCCCACATCTGGTGGCTCGACCTCGGGCTGCTGCTTTTTTGACAAGCCCTACGCCCTTGCTTGCTTTTTCAACTCTCCAATAGTCCGTGCAGTGCCAAAGCTTCTTTGCTTCCATATTGATTTAAGAAATACCCGCGACGCAATCCTAGAAACTTTGCATCCTCATCCTTCCTCGCTTCCGATCTATAAACCTTACTAAATCCTCGAGTGCTGCGGTCACTGATTGCAGATTGAGATGGGCTCTGCAGCACGTTATCGGCCCATCTCGCCGGGCAGCGCAAACGTGATCGACCCCTTACGAGCTTCGACGGGCACAGTCCAACTCGCCTCATCCTACGATCCCTATGACCCTGCCGGCCGCCCGATATACACTGGCTATCGCGACGCCCCCTTTTCGCCCACGTACGATCCTCGATACCAATCCTCCCATCGATTAGAGGCCCATCCGGTCTCCAAGCAAGCATACCACGATCCTGGGCAGCCCACAAAGTTAAGAACCGAGTACGCGATTCGGCCTAGGCAAAGGAGCAGCACCGTGTCTGGGGTGGACTCGCATGGCAGACTAGAAGTGCCTTCAATCTCTCCGATTCCGAGGACCTCGCCTGTGGTCTTGTCTGATCATGGCCGGTCTCCGAGTCCACTTACGGACCGAGATGGCTATCTTGTACCTGCGACTTCCAGACACCACAGACATCATCGCCACTCTCCCACATTCGATTACGCAAGTGATACCGGGGGGAATACGAGCTCGCGGAGGCATCATGGTGCATATCCGGCATACGCCAGCCGACGACGATATCCGCAGAATGGAGGCCTCCGAAAGGGCGAGGATATTGACGATTACGATGCATACTCCTACACCAACCCTCGCGAGCAATTCGAGAAGGAAGCTGCTGCGAAACTGCAATACCACCGCAGTGCTAGGAAAGAGCGGCCTTTGAGCTTCACGGGAATCGAGGATCCTCGCTTGATGGTGCGAAGAGACCATAGAGGACATGGGCCACCTCCATCGCATCGCGGCTTCGACAAGGTAAACCGGGATGACCTGCGTCGATCGACATACGGCCCCGGTCATAGCGATCTGGATGTTGCTGGCGTGCGGCAGCGCTCGCCACGCTCAGTCGCGCTCCACCATGATCACGACGAGGGTTACTCTTCGTATAGAGATGATCATGACGGTCGTCACATCCACCGTGAACATAAGCGTCCCGATGACGACTTGCGAAGCCGAGACGTTCACGATAGTCATGGATCAAGGAAGTCATCTCACAAGCCGGCTCCACCCTCTGTCTCTAGTAGCGGCCTGGGAACAGCCGTCTTAGCTAGCGGATACTCGGATGAGGTCGACTATGACCTCAGCTCTCGTCCTGATCGTTCCCATCACAGAGAACGAGCGCCCCGCGAACACAGCCGCTCAAGGCGACGCTCTAGGCGGCACGGAGGGAGCGAGTCCGATGAGTGCTCATCGGATGACGACTTGAAGAAGTATCGACGCGAACCGTCTATGCGTCCGAGAATCAATGGCTCCGACAGTTCAAAAGAGAATGAACCTCGCCGTCACCGTTCGCGCTCCCGTCACCACGATCGGTTGTCGAGATCGGATCAGAAGACTGGTGGTCCCAAGGAGCCCGAAGCACCAAAGAGTATCTTGAAGCCACCACGCGACAAGTTCCCAGAGGAGCCAAACCCTGTCCGAGAAGGAGTTGCGCCACTCAAGGACGCCCACAAGAAGGGAATCCCTCCTGGAGCCCGCTGGACCAAGATTGACCGCCGTCTTGTAAACCCGGCCGCGCTTGAAGCGGGCCAAGAGCGATTTGAAGAGCGACCGGACCATGTCATCGTCTTGCGGGTACTGTCCAAGGAAGAGATCCAGACATATGCCGTCAAGACGCAGGAGATCCGAGGTACGACCATCTCAATCTTCTTTATCCCATTTTTCCATGTTGAAGACACTAACGAAACCAGACGCGAGATATCGAGAGTACTGTCGGGATCGCCGCCGGCAGCGAGACGAAAATCGACGACGCGGCCGCCCGGTTGACGACTTCTCGAGCGACGATGAGGACGAAAGCGACAACTCGCCCCTTGCGATCGAGGGGCCCGGCGAGCCACGGTCCGCGCAGAAGAGTTCAGGCACAAAAGCCGATCCTGCAGACCAGCGTGGCCATTGAGTGCAGCAGTCTGTAGCTTGACAATCAAGCATGAACATGAACACGAACGTATGGAGTACGGTATAGGGGCAATGGGGCATCAACGATCAGCATGTTTGTGTTTGCTATGGGGGGTCCAATACATATTAGCGTGCTTACATCATAGCAAACAAATCATTTACTACACACCAACCATTCAGACTGCCTGGCAGTTACTTGGTATTCAAGTTCAATTTTCACCCCGTCAAGCACGCGTATGATACACCCTCCCGTATAAGGAGTAGGCAGTTCTCCAGCCAAAGCAGCAAGCAGACGAAAAGAGACAACTAACACAGACAGCTAGCTACTCATTAGTTACTCCGTAGGTCCGGTCCGGTCCGATCAAAGGTGAAATCCAATGGACATACGGAGTGGTTGATTGATACCCAAAGCCCGCCCTCTCGTGACTCCTCCGCACTGGTACGGAGTAATCAGTTAGTCAGTCAGTTAGATAGGTATACCCACCACCACTACTACTACCGTACATTATTGGCAGTGCAGACTAGCGACCCTGGGTTACAGGTTACACGGTACAACACACACAGCCAGAGTGCAGCGGTGCAGCGCAGCGCGGTGCCCTCCGACCGAGTCCCCATGACCTCTGCCGGAGTGTTGGACGTTGGACGCTGAACGTTGGACGTTGTACCAGGCTGGGTAGTCATACCAGACCAGAACGGACCATGGCGCGCTGTTGTTCTCTCGTCTGCTCGCCATCGCGCATGGGCTGGGATGTGCAGCTGGATGGGGTGGGTCTAGATGGGCAGGTGGCATCCGTAGCTGAGGACTCAACTCAATAGGAGGGGAGACGTTGAATGGACGGCATGGGACTGGGACTGGGAATGGGGCATTGCGTTGGGGACTCGACTGCATGGCCATGGCCATGGTTGTATGGGCTGGAGCCTGGGTTGGTTGTACACTGGAGTGTGCGGAGGACGGAGGATTGTCTTTTGCGCTCACTCCTACCCTACCTACCAATGACATCTTACAATCTCTTTGTATTGACAATTGCTTTGATCTGCAATAGGCGTACGGGTTCATTGTGTCCATGACACCGAGATCCGATCGTCCATAACAGACAGGCCTGTTTCGAGTAGGGAGCCAGGTCGCTAACGTTGCGATCTAATCTCTGATCCGAATGTATATGTTGGTTGGAGCTTGGTTGGACATGGGATGACAATGGCAGCTTGCCCACTGTGGCGGTGGCTGTCGCGTGCAGCCCTCTATTCACTGCACTGCAAGACTTGAAGACATCCAGCCACCCACGGTTAAACAGCTGTCAGACTACGGTGCGCGGGGATGCGGACCACGCGCTTCGCCTGGTTCAGAGAAGAACTGATAAGCCAGACAAACATCTGAGAAGGGCAGGGCGACTGCGGAACTGGGACTGGGACTGGGACTGGAGGATGACAGCCCCTTTTTGCCTGATAGGTGAGGCAAGGTGAGATGAGATGAGATGGCAGGGGCGCCACGAGCTCTTAGAGTGCTCCGTATGGTGCAGCTGGAGAACGAGGTGCGGCGCAGACGCGGACGCGGACGGACGTAGGTGTACATGCTCACTACCCCCTACTCCGTACATGCTCCGTACTGCATACCCCGTACATTGATACATGCCGTATCATGGAAGGCGCCGAGAGATGAGGATTACGAGGGCGAGAGGAAGGGACAGGCACGCGCGTGACGTGCGTGTGTCAGCAGTACTCCGTAGGAGTTTTTGGTTCTCTTCAAAGTGAGCGGAATGTTTGCTTGCTGTTTTGTTTTGGCGGCGTCGTCGTCCTCTTCCCCATTTGGGATTCAATGCGGTCATCTTGTCGTGACGAGATCATGAAGAAAGGGAAATGGCATGAAAAGGGGGGAGGGGCCGGAAGATGAGTGGATGGTAAAATGCCGGAGGCTGTCGATTTATTCCGAGTTGCGAGGCTCTGTAGTGTGCATCACTGCATGGGTGCGAGGATAGTGCCGGGCCGCACGCTGCTGTGTCGGCGACAGTCGAGAGAAAGGAGGAGGGGAGAGGGAAGCCAGCGATTACAATTGCTGTATATCCGTACGCTCTCGTGAGCAATAGCATACTACTGCAACCTCAAGCACTATACGGAGCCGACGAGGGAAATCCCTCATTTCATCGGCGCCTCGCCCACCAACTGAGAAGCCGTCAATCGCTCATCGAGCACTATACAACAGTAAACAATATAGTGCTGGAGGGCGGGTGAAGCCTCCGTTTCGGTTTCCATGCATAAGGCCGCTGTCGCCTTAAGACCTACCCAACTATAACCCGTCGATAATCAAGTGCAGGAGCAGGGAATCAGCGGAAAGACGTGCATTAGGCGGCTGACAAGGGCATTGATCCCTTGGTCCTGGTCCATCCGTCAAAAGACAGGGTAAGCGCCGAGCAACTGTGCAGAGTCGCGGACTGCAGGCCACTTGCAGCTGCAGAACTTGCCGCCGTAGAACCTCTTGACAATTGCATGTACGGAGTATGTACATAATACAGTACTCCGCTCCGTTAGTTTGGAAGCATTTGTCGCTTGCCAGCGGCATGGTTTCTTTTTCTGTGCTTTGTTTTTCGGCCACCTGTCACCGCGGGACTCGACAGTGGGAATAATAAAGGGTGGAAATTGGAATCAAATGATGCATTTCACATGTGTGGCTTCCGTGACTGGATGAAGAAATTCTAGTGTCTCCAGCTTATTGGTGATGTATAACTGCTCGCCTCTATAGGGACCGAGACCGAGACGACTGGCATTTTTCTCTCCTCGGTAATTCGAGGTGCTTTCGTACCTGTGCCTTGAAGTCTCCCCGCTGACGAACCGTCGTGGTGGCTGGCCTGAGATGGTCCAATCACAGTGCTCTGTTAAACAAAACGATGAGAATCGTCCTTGCGAAGTTTGATGCTCAGAGGCATTCACTGGTCCCTCAGTTGGCGCTTCGGTAGTGTGGACTAGGCTACGGAGTACTCCGTAGGATACGGATACTCAGAATCGATATCTGAGTCACTGTGAGTTTGGTCTATTAAGGAATTTAAGAGCGTCATCATCCATGTAACTCTAATACGTCCGTCTCGACGCTGGATACGCGTCCCCCAGGCTTCTGTAAGGCGAGAAAAGTCGCCGCGAAGCTTTGCCACGGCTCGAAGTTGCTGACTGCCGGTAAAATGATTAACTTTTCGCTCGCATGTCGACTGAAGACTGAAGAATCCTGCCGGCTAACTCTCTCCTGCATCGTTTCATCGTCCTGGCCTGCATTGTTTCTGTCTCAAAGTCAGGCACGGAATAACATTGCCGTAATAGTTGGTGGATCAGACTACTTATCGAAGGTCGCACTCGGCGTAGGAGTACTCCGAGTAGTAGCGCCTAGGAGTAGAACCTCATATCGAAATGACGAGCATGGCTATGAGCGAGCGACGAAAGACCTAGGCCTTCGGACCTCCTCCGTCAAGTGGCACGAAGCCAGAAACCCAACCATCAGGCACGTTTTGAGCTCCACTTCGTGGTGATGCCGATAATCACCCGTTTATAGTGAGCGTCAGTGCGCGGGGAATTATTAACCACTCCCATTTTGACATGACCAGCAGGGGCCTGACATGGCCTAATCGGCGCCTAGGCGATTGTTGCGCCGCGCCGAACATCCTCACCCTTGCAAGTTGAGGTGAGGTTAATTTGGCTGCTGTCTGTTGATCCTTCGATCCCGAGTCTGGGCCTGGGAGGAGGGTCGTGCATAGCTAGACCACACTGTCTTGACTCTTGAAGAGCCGAAGTCTCGATGAGTCTTTGTACTTGTAGAATGGGTTTTGCCCTGGGGCCGTACTGGCCGGATGGTGGGGCCGCGCTGCCGGTTGCCTTCGACTCCCGCTTGCCCTGGGTACGGAGTACATACTAATCCGTGGGCTCAGATCACATATTCCTGCTCTTCCGTCATCGGCGTTTATCAGTTGCTCGGCTGGAAAATCAACAGTATAATGGTGGGAAGATATCGAATCATTGCCCCTCGCGTCTGGGTAGACAACCATGTGCGGAGTAGTAGCCCTTGGCTCTGCGCCTCTTCCGTTGCGCCCGAATGGCCGCCATGTAAAGGAACGTGCATCTTGATATTCATAACCCAGGATATATCACAGCGAACCATCATTTGGCGAGGTTGAACCGTCCTCCGGTTCAGGAACAGTATCCGGTTTGACCCATGGAGCTTGGACAGGCACTAAAATGTACCAGGGAGTATGCCAGCTGCCGCCCCCAGAAGCGGCTCTTTTTTAGTTCAAGGATACAGCACTGGCAATAGTTGGGTCGGATAATTTTGACCTTCCCAAGCTCTATCTTGGTCGCGAACGCGCGATGTGAACCGCTTCCAAATTTTGGCAAGAATCAATTCCAAGCATTGAGCCATGCCGAGGCTCAAGTATACAGGTTGTGCATGGCGGCAACGCGGCATATCAATCTGGGACAATCTAGTGATTCCGCTAGCACTTGGTGGCTTTGCGAAGTACGCTGATGAGGTTGGATAGTTGGGTTGTTCCTGATTTCAAATTAGTTGTGCGGACCGTGACAAATCAATATCAGCATTTGCTTTAGGACGTAGGTATCCATTGCTGTGCCCTCTGGACTGCTATAACACTGTGCTTGGGGTTTTCTCTACATCTTCCGTAATCCTGCACAGTGTACTGGACTGCCGGACTGTAATCACCAGGGTTATGGTCTTGCTCATGCCAAGCAGCCAAGGAAATTAAGATTTCTCGCCAAATTGCCTGTCCATAAAGTATCCTCGGATTTGATAGGAAGGTAATCTGGGAATATATGCGGTCGACGGGAGTGCTCCATAGATTATCGCTGGTGATAGGGAAGTCTATCGGCATCAAAGAAATGTCAGACCCACAGGAAGGTATGACACGACCGTTAGATTTTTCCTCGGTCATCAGACAGACTGTGGAGGCGTAGACGGGTGTACGGAGATGCAAGACATCGGGGTGTCCCGCCATTTTACTTGTTCGTGTACTTCGTATTCTGATTTTGGAGGCAAATTTATTTCCGTCAGACGTTCAAGCTCGACCAACTCTCATCTGTTCAAGGTGTTAATATGGAAATGACGCCCTAGAGCTTTATTGGAGTGGGGCCACATGCGGGGCATAAATGAATCTCTCATCGAGAGTCGTGAACGGCGCAAAGTGACTGGCTGACGGGCCTGGCGATATGCCGAAAGCAGTATAGGGGATTGGGCTCGGCGCCGGCGCGCGATCTCGAGCTCGCGAGTTTTGCTCGATTATTTATCGGTTATTATGATGATCGGGGGAGACATAATAATGCAGTACATTAAGCCCTTTTACAGGCCACGGGGCCCATTTTCCCAATTCGCATTTGCTGAGGCTAAGAGATCGCAGTGACGGTAGATGAGAGGCTTTTTATGAACTCCGTGCTCAAAGAACACGCTGAGTACCCCACCATCGCGTTTCTACTAGATCGAAGCTGGCTCAGGGCAACGTGCTTGGAGATCTGCTCTTCCAAGGATTCGACCAGGATGGCGACTGGGCGAGTGTCTCGGACGCTGTTTTCGAGAACGGGTCTTCGGCTGATGTGCAGCATCCCCAACCGCCGATCAGGCCTGAAACCCGTTAGCCCTAAGCTAGCAAAGCTAAAAAGTACAGAGGCAAAAGAACAAAGGGCAAACGTTCCGTCTCGAGTCTCCACTATCATCGCTGGCTCGTCGAGCTGTTGTCGACTGAGCTGGTGTGGCGTTGAACGGGGTTTCGCCGTATCAAGAATGTCGATGCCTTTCTCCGGGTCCCTCCGTTTTTTTTTCTCGCCATGTAGGATACTGGAAAGGGGGATTCGTGGATGATCTGCCCAGGGTTTGTGAGTCCCGCTTCGGGTCCGGAGCATAACATCCCCGCCGTTCGTTGCGAGAAGCAGAATGTGGAACGGAGGGCACGACTCTGGTTACATCGCAGGAGGACGGGATCAAATGTTGTCGCTAAAAGTCTCCTAGCCTGAAGCATGAACCCAGTGAGCATCATTTCTGCAGGTTCTCCTCCGGAGCTGCAGTAATTCGTCAAATCAAAACACTCGTCACATAAGCTGTTGGAACTGTCAACCGCATACATGGTAGGCTCCAATTTCTAGTAGTGTATGGGCGAGGGCCAAAGGCTTGCCCTTGACCGGCAAGGTTTTACTCCGTAGCTCACTCGAGGTTGGGTTAGCCGCACCTTCCTGACTGGGCTCTTTGGGCTGCACATTTCAAGGAAAAGACGAAGCCTCTGATAGAATAATGGAAGGACTTGGACGCCTCATGACTCTGCCAACCTTAGATCATTGGCCGGGCGTTGGAGCAACCCCAATCAACATTATCCCTGAGCCTTGATGTACTCTGCGGATCTTTCTTTCCATTTCTCTTGCCATCACGGTCTGGATTGAAATTAGAGCCGGTGCGGAACACACTTACCTACACCCTGCCTCGGATCATGGCGGCTGTTCCAATCCCATCATTTGCGCTCGAGCAGGCTGACGCTAGGCGCAGCTAGGCTAAAAGTTGGGATTGGGGAGCCCGATTACGACGCCACACTAAATTCCTTTCGGCAAGACATTTGCCTTGCCAAGTCTCAGAGCAGTCTCCCGTCAGAGTCGTCATCTCTCGCTGTTGATGGATCTGGTTGTATGGAATCATAGCCGAGCGTCTTGAAGTGAGTCGAACACCTGATAGCGGCTGCGAGGTTACCTCAACCCCCCTCCGCGGGATGATACTCGATGGCGTCCAACCAGGGCTGACCGGCATCTGCAGGTAGGGAGCTCAAGTCGCACAAGTTTCCCTGTCATTCATGACTTTGGAATAAATATGCAACTTGTTGTCTGTTGTACACGGAAGAAATCGAAGTCGCTCACCTCTGATAGGCTCGTTGGCCTACCAGGAAGTCCTTCAACAGGGAATGCTTGCCCTCGATCCTGTTTCACATGGAAGAATCGCACGAGGACGTCCTTTAGCTGGAAGAATAATGATCTTATCGTTGGGATAGAAGACAGCTTTATCGAGTCCTCATGCCAAGGGCCACTAAAGATGGGCGTTGACGTCTTGTCAATGGATCAAGTATGCGGGGCCGACGACGGCGCTCGACAGGCTTATGGAGTCACGGTGGACTGCTAGGAAACGCCGTCCGACGGTCCGTCAGCCCATCCGCCCATGGTCGAATCTCGGACTGACTCGACCTCAAAAGTCTGAAGCTCACAGAGATGGGCAAAAAGTAATCCCACCGGGAAGCAGCAGGAACTCGGGAGAGAAAGAAAGGATGGCGGTGACTTGGCAATGACAGCAGCGTTACACAGCCTGCTTTTGCGAGATGAGAACTCGCCCTTTCTCCCATTTCCCGTCGTATCTAGACCCTCTTCTGAGTATGCTCTGCCCTCATTCCATACTTGCTTTCAAGCCTGTTATTGTTTCTCCTCCAGGTGTCCGGGATCATCCTTTTGCCGGGGACCGTTAGAACGTTTCGAGTTAATTCGAGAGGATGCCAAGGAGGGATGGCCGTGATGTGAATGGGGAGGGTGGCATCGTCATCTTCGCACCAATTGCTGATTCGAGGGACCTGGCACTCGATGGGGCGGGCTTTCTGGCCCTCGTCCGGCCCCTTTTGATTTGACAGCGGGCCTCGGGAGGGGTGGATTGGCGTCTGCGCCGGTGGGAACAAGGCTGACGGCAGCAAGTCAGATCGGTTGCTTCCCTTCCAGATTGTGCGTAAATCGCCCTTTCGCTGATTGACTTTGAGCTAACTGCGGAAACACGCCAGAGAAGATCTCGGAGAACAGGAAAAAGAAATACAGAGTACCTGATGCGGGTCTGTCTGTCGTAAGAAGACGGTCACGAGAAATTACGCGACCTCTCGCGGAGTCTCATTCTTGTCTCGACAGAGTACAGAGGCCGTCTCTGACTGGCCCCCGATCCTGCTGCTGCTGATCATTGTCGCTCTCGCTGTTATTCTCCTCGGCGGCCGGATTCTGAGGATGAAAAAGCCTCGTGTCAATGAAACGCTAGTGGATGGTACCTGACTGGCGACTGGGATCGTTGACAGTCGCTCGCCTATGCACGACAAGGTAAACCGAAACGATGGAGACCTGGAGCTGGATGGAGCTGTTATCCACAGCGTCTGTGAGCCTGATCGAGACTCCGAACCTCTCTGGACTGAGGTCGAGACTGGAAGAGAAGTGGGTGGACCCGCGAGGCCTGCCAATGATGGAAGAGAAATAAACGATTTACTTAAGGACTCCGTACTCCGTACAGCTAGCTGCTCTTCGGCACACTGAGCAGCTGCTCTCTAGCTGCATCGCTGGTGCTATCATTCTTAGAATATAATATTACTCTCTTAATATTATTATTGTCGTCGTCGAGACCCGTTCATTAACAGCAGTTGACTATCCGCATCATAGCGATTCGGACCTGGCCTGGCCTGGCAGACAGCGTAGACTGAGTGAATGATATCTCCAACACCCCCCAACCAAGTACCCCAGCTTTCACTCTGACTTAAGATCACTCGCGGCTCCTTCTTTGTCTCTCCGTCTTCATTTCTTTTTCCGACATTAATCTTCCACAACTCTTCGCGCGCTTGGCCGCCATCATCCTGCCACATCTAGCTCGAGGTTAGTTCGCTCGCGATTCTTCAGGCTTCAATCCATGCAAATCATCTTCACTCCATCCTGGATCTAATCTCCAGCTGATGAGCTGCCAACCATCACAATTTGCGCCTTCTCCTGCGTCCTGCATCCATCCTGGTCAATATTACACCACCTTCCCGCTAGTAACAAGCTCATCTTGATATCCCCACCACTCACTCTTTCGATTTTATTTTATTTTCTGCGCTTTCTTTTCTCTCCGTGCTCTGGCCTATTCCGCATGGGGGCTAGCAGCCTCTGGCCATCCTGGATGGGTCTCTGAGCTAAATAACGACCCTGGACCCTCCACACACTCGCAGCAGCGCACCGTTTAACAAGGCCCTCCCCCAGTCCGCCCAGGGCAACGGACCACTGCCATTTGCTCTTTGCTTTAAGCTTTGCTCTTGTTATCTTTCTCTGTCTCTCCCTGCTTGCCTTCCAGCATCTTCTAAGTCTTTCGCCTCGCAGTTGCATGAGATGAGTCTCTGAGCCGACGACAATCGAGACCTCGACCCGCGAGGCCAGTCATGACCGGTGTTGTCCCGAATGACCTCGCCCGTTCTCCTGTGACAAAATACAAAGACGAGTCTGGCGATACCAACCCTGTAAGGTTTTGCTTTCTTTTGCCATTCTGCTTGAACTTGCTGCTCTGCTTTCCCCCATTCTCCGGCCTTACCCAAGGACATCCTGGCTTGTTTCACGTGGTTGGCACCGGGAGCGACCTGTCAACTATGCGTATACGAATCAACACGGCGGCGATCCTCCCGTGGATTTGACAGTGCACGGCACTCCTGCTGTAACCGAGCACCGCGATCTTAAGCTTTGATCCACGCGACTCGACCCTGGCCGTCTTGGTGCATCAGTCGCCATCTAAATTGAGGCTCCAAGTACCCGTTCTCCACTTCCTGGGGCCCTGGAAGACCCTCTCATCTGGCCTGACACTTGCCGCTTCCCGGAGAAGAGTCTTGTGCGAGTCTCTGGCCGACGTGGACAGTGTGCCTGAGCTCTGAAATAGAACGTTTCGCGAGACTGGACGTGTGCAACCTCAGAGACCACAAAGGGATGTCTTGAGTCATCGTTGTTACAATGAGAGGTTGGCTCTCTCCGGTCACACCAGGTGCGACTGTCGCTCCTACAAGTCTCGGGCGCATGAGCAATGGCTTGCTGTGAAGAGTCTTGTATGAGAAGATGAACTTGAGAGATCTTCATACTTTACTCTGGAGTGCCCGTGAATGTTAGGGGATACTTGGAATCTCCACCAGGCGGCCAACTAGCTAGTTGCCCACGACCCAAGACTGGAGACTAGGATCTGCTATCATGTGGCAGCCGGGGGTTATGCAGTCTCCCCGTCTTGCAGCTCCAGCGTTGAATGCACATATTAGAACATTACTGACCAGTGTTGTTGCAGTTGCGACATCAACACGCTATCTCCGGGCATCAAGACTCTCAGCATCCGCATCTCCAGCATCCCGGTTCAGCAAGCCTTGCGGAGAAATCCAAGCAGCCAGAATCGCCTCTTCAGACTAGCACAAACCTCTCTGCCGGATCATACGGTCCTTCTACCCTAGGAAACGGAGTCTTGCATCATCCACATCCATACGGCCCACAAGCACCAGAGCAAACCTATTATACATCGCATCAGTCTTACACCACGGCGAACGCACCGAGCCAATACCCATCTAGTGGTGAGTGTCTTCGTCTTACTCAACATTGTGCTTTGATAGCATATTGGCCACTTTACGGCCGATTCCCTAGATCCCCTGTCCTCTCCATTCCGCAGTCAACCTAGACCGTGGCCTCTAATCCCACTCTAGGTCCTCCAGAAATCATGGCAACCACGCAGATGCATCGGCCTTATCCTCCCATTTACCATACGCCCCAATCAAGCTCCCCTGCTTCAGTGGCTTCCCAGACGCACGAACATAACAGAAGCCTCTATACACAATCTCCCCAAATGACATCCACAATCTATGGCTATCAACAGGCTTTATCAGGCCTCCCTGTGCAGCCCTCACCGTATGGAGCACATCCCTCACCTCAACAACATCCTCTCACCACCCAGTCGATGATAATGTCTCACCAACCAAGCACATCCCAGCTACCGCACCAGTCTTCCCAGGCCCCGCCCGCTGCGTTGACTAGCCCTACTACCACCGCAGTGCAGCAGGCCACGCCTCCTCAAAGAACTCTTCTGAATCCACCGCATCCTGCGGCTGGAGCACCCCTTCCGCCTAGCAATGGTAGCCATCAGAGCCCACACCTTGGGACAAGCTCCAGTGCAGCACCGGGTCCCATCCCAGCGACCACACCCCTAGTCGTACGACAAGACAGTAACGGGGTACAATGGATTGCCTTTGAATACTCCCGCGATCGCGTGAAAATGGAGTATACCATTCGGTGCGACGTTGAGTCTGTCAATGTGGATAATCTCTCCCAGGAGTTCAAGACGGAGAATTGCGTCTATCCCCGGGCATGTTGCAGCAAGGATCAATACCGAGGAAACCGTCTTGTTTACGAGACTGAGTGCAACGCTGTTGGCTGGGCACTTGCAGAGCTTAACACCACATTGCGAGGGAAGCGCGGGCTGATTCAGCGCGCTGTCGACAGCTGGAGGAACAGTAATCAAGATCCTCGACTACGAAGCCGACGGGTTAGACGAATGGCCAAGATAAACCGACGCCAACAAGGTATCCCGCCACCTCCTCCTCCACATATGGCCCCAACAACTACGGTTCCTCACGGAATCTCAAGTACTAGTATCACACCAGTCAGTTCACGCCCGCCGCTTGGACCATTAACAGCCATGGGACCGCCACAGTTGCATCACCACCATGCTCAACCGGACGGGCCGGGCCACGAGGAAGTTAGCGGTATGTTCCGTCACATATAACATGCCTATTTCTTTAGCACCCGACCCTTACGCTGGCAATATCCTATGACCTTGTATTGATTTCTTCTTTTTTTTTCTCGCATATCATGTGCATGGCGCATTGCATTTATGACAGACCAGACGTTTATTTTGTACTTCTAATCTTGTTCTTGTTCGTGGCGTTACTTTCTTGTTCTATGTTACCCTCTTAAGTCTATACCCCTCCTGAATTCTTTTTTGATGTGTTATGACGACGCATACTCTTCTTTCCTGCCCTCACCGTGACGCACCATATGTCTTTTCAAGTAGGCTAATTCTTGGATGTTGCCTTTGCTGTAGGACCTCCCGAATATTCGAGTGGTGTCCATCGACCTTTGCCACCAGCACCTACATCTAGTGGGCACTCGCCACCAGATATTCGCACAGCGCAGGTATTTCATGGATACCCTGCATTCCCGCTTCCCGCCAACTCATCGACCGGACATCGAGGCCCATCTATTCCACCTTTGATCCGGGACAACGGGATTGGGTCTTTCACACGCCACCCAGCAGTCGCAACCTCGAGCAGGGACGAAGAGATTGAAGAGGACGATGAGCATGACCCAAACAAAGACGATCTTTTCGGAACGCTACCCGAAGGCAAGCGTCGCAAATTTATACTAGTCGACGATACCCAGCGGCCTGGCTGTCGCGTTCGAGTCAAGGTCATGTTAGACCAGGTGGACATGGACGAGATCCCTGACTCCTACCGCATGTCTAACTCTGTATACCCTCGCACTTATTTCCCCGTCCAGATGAAGACTCCTCGCGGCCAAGGGCTGCCTGGGGACAGGTACATCAAAGACGACACCGAAGCCAACGACGTGGACGATGACGAGGGGGCTACAATAGGAAGGATCATGGTTCCTGCTCCACAGGTCGACGATGACAGCGAGATAGCTGTACCTAGAATCTCTCGACGCAGACATAGGAAGGAGGTCCTGCTGAATGACCTAGGATACAGGATGAGCTGGAGCCAGAGCAGAGTGTTTTCAGAACGGATGCTATTCCTTCAACGATCCTGTGAGTCTTTCCACCTTCCTCTCAGTTCCCCGGCCGGAGGCCACAGTATTGTGGCAGATGTTTCTGAAGGACACTATCTCAAGCTAACACTCAAATTCAGTGGACGCGTACCGCAACAAGATGCGCAGCACTATGCTCGCTGCTGGCCAAGACGCTGGCTCAATCCCACCACACTTCGAAACCCGCGCCGGGAAGCGACGATTCCTTGAGCGCAGGAAGCGGGCAGCTATATCCCGAGAAAGCGGGCATACCGTTTCTGCGTCTCAACATGAAGCCGAAGAAGTCGAGCCCTAGCCGCATCCACCGTCAAGACTTGTTCCTTCTTTTCCTTCGATAATACCACTTCTTTTTCTCACCTATTACTATCTTCATTGCCCCATTTTTCTTTCTTGCACACCACTCTGAGCCTACGGATTCTCACGACCACGGCCGCTATGTACGATAATAGACAGATGACCACCAACGTCGCACGGCCGAGAGCGTGATGTTCAATCTAGGGCTCTGCTTCTTCTCATTCTTTTTTCTTGTTCATTCTTCCAGGGACTTGGCTTTGTTTGGTGTCTCAAGATGGATCAATTTTGTTACTATAACTAACTATCCGCTGCCTCCCATATTTGATGATTTCATGTGGATGATTGATGATTACGCTTGGAAAGGAAACAGCAAGACGAAAGAAGCGAGGCATCGGTTGCCTACCATGACTTATGACTCTGCTGCGTTTTGCTATTGTACGTACTTTGTTCTCATCTTCGTGGATAGGTAGTTGTTTATCAGGCTTGGTACAGGTGTAGGGCAGTATTTTAGCTCCTCCTGTACTTAATTATTTCACTAACAATCTTTTTACTTACCTCTTATGTCTCATTCTTCAACTGGTTCAATGGGCACGGGTTGTCTGAGGTCGAGCTTTGCTATCTCTTCTGTTAGTCGGTAGGATAATATTGATAGACATCCGAAATGAGTCCAAACGCTCGACTGAAATAGTTTATTGTATGAATGTAGGGACTTAGTCTCTAAGACACCAGCCATCGAAAATAGGCGTTCGTCAAAAAAGTTATAAAGTCCCTCGAAGCGATGAGTGGTGGTGATTGTCTTTGACCACACGCCGTCCGCAACCATCACATGAGTGCGTGATTAGCCACAGCACATGGAAACTCCTGTCTTCCAGAAGACGCGTACTCTTACCGATTCAAGCGTTAGAACTAGGTTGAGAGTTCTGCATGTCTCACACAAGAATGCCAGCCCTCCACGTTTGCGGGCGGCCACTCTGGCTGTCTTGGCCGAGGCGGGACTAGCGCAGCGGTTATTTTTAGCGGGGAAAGACAACCGCAACCCCGTGGTCCCGATACCGTATCCAATACGCCCCGTACAGGGTCTGGAGCCCTGCAGGATCAGGGCTTACAGGGTCTTTACAGGGTCCGGTACGCTGGTTGTCGGGGACACAGCCTCCACCAAGAGCATCAACAGTTCACTCCAGGCCAGGCCAAACACTAACCAACGAGCCCATCAAGGCCGCTTGCAGTGCCCAGTCGATCGATCGAGTCCTTCTCCGCTTTCTTTATCCTCTTCAGTTGGCAACTTCATCTTGATCTCTTCCCTCTGCTCCGTCCTGTTGTCCTCCTTTGCGTTGAGATCGAGATCGCGGTGCTCGTCCCACTTCCTACCCACCACCATATGATCGCCCGATAGTCTGTGCTTTACAGGGCTCTGCTTTTTGATTCCTGGTCGGTATATCAGCAGATTACCCCGGTAATTGCCTGCTACGCTGAGCTCGACGCCAACGTACTTTTCTCTCGCCTGTTCCTGGCTCTTCAAATTCCCTCGCCACTTCTTGCATTTCAAAGCCGTGGTTCTTGTTCACGCACGGTGGGTTCAACCGATTGGCGTTTCAAGTGTTTCCAGTGTGTTTCTGACTTTGGGACAGGAATTTGTCTCATCATCGCTCTCCCGCGTTTCGCTTGTCTGCTTCTCTTCTCTGCCCAAGTTTGCTTCGCTCCTCCGAATAAACGTCGATATCTCATTCGAGACATCTCATCCCCATCGCAGATCGATACCGAGGTTGACGTTAGGCATAAAGCAACAGTCCACGGCGGTTGTCGCCCAATACCAGTGCCACTGACGGCGACAGGGCAGAAGTATACTCCATGGCGGAGAGGTCAGATCAGTACGGCGGCATCCCGCCAATTCCCTCACAACATCGGATGCATGGATACGGGCGCAACGGCGAACCAGGCCTCACATCGGTCCCAGAAGACAGTCAGCAGAATTGGGGACCGGGTCCCGGCATCACACATACGCACTCCATGCGGACGGACTCAACTGCGACCCCAGGGATGGATAACTTAGGGCCTGCGGCCGTAGGCGGCGGTATTAGTGGTATCGCCCTTGGCGTTGCCAACACCCATGACCGTCAGAGTGGCGTTGACGCTTTCAGGGACACAGACGCTACGCTCGGCTATATCCCCGCTGAACGTGGATATCACACCGCTGGCGCAGATAACCCATATGTCCCTGCGCCACCGAGCGTAGGACGGGGACCAGATGGCAGCTCGGAGGGACTGCGCTCCCATGAGACCTTCGGCTCGAGTGCAGCATTGGGCGCTACGGCTGCACCGGTAGGGAACTGGACGCCACCGGGCGGATCGCATAACAGTTTTCTTGAAGCTTCGTATTCGGCTGGAGGGCCAGGGCCGTACCAGCGATATTCTGGGCATAGCTCTCATGATTACCACAACGACATCAATCCGGATGATATCCTTGACGATGGGGATGACGGCTTTGCGGCAGCTCCGTCCAGGAGGTCCAACGCAGCCGGAGGGGCAGCAGCTGGCGGTGCAGCTGGTGGATTTCTAGGTCTTTTTGGAGCCAAGAAGGCAGCCGATGTTTCTTACAACTCGGTTCCCGGGGGAGGTCTGCCATCAGCAGAGAAGTATGCTAGGCCAAGACCATCTGGGGGAAGTCGAAAACGTGGATGGATTATTGGGGGTATTCTGGCTCTCATTGTTATCGCTGCCATCGTCGGCGGCGCTGTTGGCGGCATCCTAGGCAATCGTAAGTCAGAGAGTGCATCAGACTCATCCGACGGGGTATCAGCGGACGATGACACAGAAACGAACGGCGATCTCAATAAGAATTCGGACGAAATCAAGTCTCTTATGGCCATGGACGGGTTGCACAAAGTGTTCCCAGGCATGGACTACACACCCTGGGGCGTCCAATACCCCGAGTGTGACAAGTGGCCACCGTCCCAAAACAACGTTACCCGCGACATGGCCGTGCTCTCGCAGCTAACCAACACGGTCCGCCTATACGGCACCGACTGCAACCAGACGCAGATGGTCCTGCACGCCATCGACCGCCTCGAGCTCACAGACATGAAACTCTGGCTCGGCGTCTGGATCGACACAAACACCACCACCAACGAACGGCAGCTCTCTCAGCTCTATGATATTCTCGACAATCGCTCCGACCACTCCATCTTCAAGGGTGCCATCATCGGCAACGAAGCCCTCTACCGCGCGGGCGCCACCAAGGAAGAAGCGCGCAAGAACATCATCAGCTACATGGATGAGGTGCGCCAGCACTTTGACGACCACAACATCAACATCAAGGTCGCGACCTCCGATCTAGGCGACAACTGGGACGAAACCCTTGCAAACGCCACGGACGTCGTCATGTCTAACGTCCACCCGTTCTTCGGCGGCGTCGAGGTCGATAAGGCAGCAGGCTGGACTTGGACGTTCTGGGACACACACAACGCCCCACTCACGCAGGGCACAAGCAAGGGTAATATCATTGCTGAGGTGGGTTGGCCCAGCGGAGGGGGCAATGATTGCGGTGACGGCGCCAATTGCGACGACGATACTTCTGGTGCTGTGGCCGGTGTCACGGAGATGAACCAGTTTATGGAAGACTGGGTCTGTCAGGCGCTGGAGAACGGGACGGATTATTTCTGGTATGTCTATCCAGCTTTCCCTCTATCCTTCCCTAGATCCTGCGTCAGGCGGCATGTACTAACAACAAGGTCTACAGGTTCGAGGCATTCGACGAGCCGTGGAAAGTCCAGTTCAACACGGGCGACGAGCAGTGGGAAGACAAATGGGGTCTCATGGATCCAGGCCGCAATCTGAAGCCCGGGATCAAGATTCCTGATTGTGGCGGGAAGACGGCGACGTAGCCTGCCTGCTCTGTCTCTCTGTCCAACCTCTCTCTCTCCCTGTAACTGCCCTCAACTATATCCGCCGAAAACCTCATTACATGAGATGACACGATATGACCTCACTTCTCACGAATACTGCCTGCTCTGTACTTCCCGGCCGGGCGTTTTTCTTTTTTTCTTTTTTCTTTCTTTTTCTTCTCTCTGTATACATGACCCAGTAACGTACAAATGTCTGATGATCTGATTTTGCTGCTCTATTCTATGTCTGTCTGTCCTGGTGTCCTTGCTAGTTTTAGCGCCGCTTGTATGTAATCTACACACACCCCCTCGTCTTTTGAAGCGAAGTTCTCTCTCTCTGGATCGATTGCGGATTGTAATCGCTGGCGGCTTTCCGTCTTGTGCGCCTTCGCTCTTCCGCGTTCTCCCCCGTAAGCCTGTTTGTTGCATGACGGCCTGACTCTGTTCTGGCGCGCGTTGGTTTGATCTGGCGTGCTATGTATATACTTGTACCTAGCTCAATCGGCGTCACGACGGCTTTGTTGGTTGCTTAGTTGTAGCCAACTGATCGATCGTCCACACCTAAGTTGAAGCTATACTCCGGAGTAGTATGACTGGATATGATCAAACTCCCTCCCCCACATCCATCAACTGCTTCTTTCCCGTCAGATCAGTTACGTACCCCGTCGAGGCGGCTTAGTCCTAGTCAAGACAGGATAATCAATGCCCCAATGCCACTCTCTATATCTGCATCTGCGAAACCAAGGCCGTAGCAGGTGTACGGAGTTCCTGTGTCTCCGACTCGATAGATAGATACGGGTCGGTCCTCTACCCCTACCGGACTTCCCAGTTGCTTCCTACAGATCCAGATTCAGCTTCCGTTTCAGCTTCCGCCTCCGCCGGGAAATAAACCCTCATCCCCCAGAACGCCGCCTCCAGCTCAGCGAACTCCTTCAGCCGCACAGACTCTCTCTTTTCCACGAATCCCTTCACAACATCCGATTCGATGTCCTCCAGCGGTCCGCCAAAGACAATCGCCGGGTCCCGCGCGAGGAGGGCTTCGAGGTGCCGCCGTTCTGCGCCGGGGCAGAAGAGGAGGGTCCGTTTGGAGACTTTCTGGAAGCCGTGCGGGTGCGCGACAACAGTTATATTTAGGGACTGGAGGAGGGACTCGTCGTGCGTGTTGAATACGGGGTCCTGGGCGTAGGCTCGCAGGGTGGGTTTTGCGGTGTGGGTATGGTTATGGTTCGGAGCATTGGTGTTGGTTTCTGGTGGTGGATGAGTGATTAGTGCTTGTTGTAGTTTGGGTCCTGGGAAGGGGTGGGAGAGGACGAACCTAGCCAGCGAAGGATGCTCGCCAGCGCGGCGAGCTGGTGCATGGAAACGGAGCGACGGTCGACCCAGCCGCCGCGCAAGAAGCCGCTCGGGCTTCCGAGGCCAATGCAGACGATCGTGATGTCCTCGTCTTCGTCTCCGGGCGCATCTTTGCTCTCGCGGTCACTCTGGTTCTGGCCCTGGTCCTGGTCCCGGTTTTTGTCCAGGTGTTTGTCGTCGCGCTCCGCCAGTAGCGAGGACACCCCACGCTTCAGACCCTCAACAACACACCTCCAGGTCGCCGAGTCCTCCCACCGTTGTTGGTACAAACGGAGTTGGCGCTGGAGGTCGGGCAGCGTGGTCTTGGGCGGTGCTTCGGCGGGGACGAGCTCCGCGGCTATCTCCTCCTTCTCAACATCGTTCTCTTGCTCCTTGCCATTGCCGTTCGAATCCGCATTTAAGCTCGGGTTGTGGTTCGGGGTTGATTGCCGGACGCGGCGCGCGTGCTTGTTCGTTGTGACGTGCGTCCAGCCGGAGTCGTCGGTGACTTGGAGGCGCTTGTTTTGCGACGGGGATGGTTTTTTGCGGCGGGTGTGGGGCATTGTGGGCGGGAGATGGCCCCAGGCAGGAGGAGGGGAACGACGAGGTTGAGATGCAAACAGTTAGACTAGCGGCTGCTTGGTGATGGCGGATGCATGCTGGATGTGATGCGGCGGGATGGATAAGGTGGTGGTGATTCTGTGGTGGGTGCTTGACCGTGATAAGCTCGGGCACGGTGGGGATGGCGGCTAGCGAGGGGCCCCCATTTGATAGTGCAGCCCTCCATCGCCCGGTTCATGCTGCTCTCTGATGAAGCAATTCCCATTCCGATATTCCCAGATAGAAGCTCGCCCTCTGCTGATTTTCAGGCCACTCACACGCGCTCTGTAAGCGCCGGCCTGATCTGGGCTGCGGCCCCCGATGCGGGCGCTTCAGGTCGGCCAATGAGCAGGCGCAGTGTAAGCTGGAGGTGATGCGCGTGCATGCTGGGCTCTCTTGGACTCTCTTGGACTCGCTCTCTGCAGCCAATCTCTCGCTCGCGCGGCCTCTTCTCCTCAAACTGTGCAACCAATGGCTTCATCCCCGGCCCTCTGCCTGCAACCGACAAGCAAACCTCCTTCGAACCCAAGGGCCAATGTCCACGCCCCCCTGTCGACGCCTGCAGGCCCGTCACATCGTGATCGTGCCTCTCACTCGTCCAGCGCTCGCTGTAGTCTCCGCTAGCACTGGCATCGGAGGCCCGTCAGACAATCGCCGCCATGCCTCAAAAGCGCGGCCAGCCCAGCCGTCTCACTCTCGCCGTCTGGTCTTGTCTTGTCCTTCTCCTGCCGTCTGCGCTGCGCGAAGCTTATTTCGTTTCGTCTCGGATCGAGGATGATCTGTATTGTTCGGAACGAGTGATCTTGACGGAGTCTTTCTTTTGGTTATTTTTTAGGCAAGGCATTGTCTGTCTGTGTCTTGAACTCAGAAGGATTCATCTGCGTTCAGACTTGTCGACCATAATCCTCTTGTTCCGTAGCCGCCCCCTCCTCACATCGCCAACATGAGACTCCCATCGTCGCCTTCACAATGGCTCGCTGCAGCCATGTTGTGCATGGGTGTGGTTGATGCCCATACGGTGATCGTCTACCCGGGCTACAGAGGGAACAACCTACATACAACTGGAACAGTCGAGGGCGCCGACGGCCTCGGTGCCGCTTGGGCCAGCAACAACGATTCCATCGTATATCCATATGGAATGCAGTGGCTCTATCCTTGTAGGCTATCCCTACATCACCCCTAGCCTACTGGCATCCCGTTCTAACTCCGGCTTCTAAGGCGGCGGCATGCCCACATCAGAGAACCGAACGACATGGCCTGTCCAAGGCGGCGCCGTCTCCTTCCAACCAGGCTGGTTCCCAGGCCACTCCCGAGCACAGATCTACATCAATCTTGGTCTGGGGACGGTCCCGCCGAACATGAGCCATCCCATGATATCGCCCTTTGAGATTATTGGCCCAGACAATGACCCCTATCCTGGCACAATCTGTCTCCCGCAGGTTAAGCTGCCCTCTGGCATCGAGGTCAAGGCGGGCGATAACGCGACGATCCAAGTGATCGAGCTTGCTCAGCACGGAGCTGCTCTATACAATGTATGCCCTACGCCTCCTCCTCTCCCCAGCACTATATTATACCGTGAGCTAACGAAATTCCTAGTGCGCGGACATCACATTTGCCGAACCAGAAGACGTCGCCGAGGTCAACGAGACAAACTGCTTCAACTCTTCGCACATCTCGTTCGAAACCCTCTTCACCACCGCATCGCTCGACAACGCCGGGCTTGAAGCCATCACCGTGCCTTCACTGCTCACTGCCGTCCTCCCGACGTTCATGACTATCGCGTACGGGCTTCTGATGGCGTAGAGACACGTTTATTGCCTTACCCTTCATCCTCTCATCACGTTCCCATCCATATCACGCATACTACACTTACGTCCATGAGTACCATACATACCCCACCGCCCAGTTGACTGGTCAACCGGCACACAATCAATCTGACGATGCTCAAAACGAATCTCCGTCCGCCTTTATCTTCCAATATCATTTCACTTGCCTCGGTAATATCTATGCGTTGGGGAATAACATACCACCACCACCACACAGCACAATTGCCCGGGACTGGCTTGCAATGTGACTGTTGTATATACCATACCTTTTTTTACTCTTACTCGCTTCTCGTTACTGGAATCTGATATAATAGTAGTCATCCATCCCTCCCAGCTGTCGGGGACCTGGGCTAGCCTAGCCTGCCTACTGCGCATGTCCATGTCCATGTCCCTGTTCAAGAATATACCCAAACTCTACCACTCCCCGTCTCATACTTATATGCATACATAGCACCTACGTACTGCTTCAGATCTCATACGGTAAAAGCTCCCCACAGCTAGCGCGTAAGACAAGACCGAGTTCTTTCCCCCGCCCCCTTCACCGCACCTCAACACGCTCCATCTACCTAGCCTAAATTGTCCGAGACACAAGATCCAAACAGCCCTTCCCTTCCCTTTTCCTAATGAATCCATTGTCTCCGCAAAACAAGAGGCAGACCAGGCACCGCAACATGCAGGGCAAGTCCTACGCCTGAGCCCTGCCCTCAGAAGCAGAAGCAGAGCAGCCCTTGCCCAGCCCGCGGGGGTACAATGTACCAAGTCCACCCATGCCCTGTCTGAATTCAATGGCGGACCGCTAAAAAGCAGAGGGACAGTTTGCCTGAAGCTGAGCTGGGCCAAGGACTGAATAAATCATTGTCCCCGTAGTGAGTGGCCCAGGTGACACCTGCGTCAAGCCTGGAGCATCATAAGTCTACGTGCCAGTACCAAACAAGGAAAGCCCAAGATTGAAATGAAGATAGCGTATGATTATCACTAAAGCTAAGTATGTGCGTGATCCGTATAAGCCGAAGACCTGTCCATGTACAGTCCAATATAATTCCATGTTTTGGCAATAGGATCGGTGCAGAACAATGCTGCTCGATCCAGCCTCGAAAGACCTTGACCAACTAAATTTTGCTTTTCTTTTTTCTTCTCCGGTCTTTCCTGCTGTCAAGGGCTCACGGCGGGTGAATCGCCTACGTCCCAGTCTGGGGAAACGAGAAATAAGAACTTGAACCCTTCCCAACTCCGCGCTCGCTGTTGTATGCCAAACTGCAATAGATGACAGATGAAAAGGGCTAAGGGGAACTGAAATAACCAGGAACGATGCCCAGATAAGGGTGAGATGTCGCGTATTCTTATGGATAGATGGGGAGCTCCTCACGCCAAGGAGTAATGCGAGGGCTGGCATTATACGCAATGACAGGCTTTTGCCAATGCCGATGCCATAGTCGCAGCTCACCTGAATAGATGTTGAGGAGTTTCCTCGAGAGTGATGTGGTTGTTGAGGGCTGCGCTTAAAGCGCTAAGACCCGAGTGGGATCTTGAAGAAAGCGTCTACGATATGCAACAATCTCTGTGGCCACGGTGCTGAAATCTTTCACCTTGTCGCGTCGCATGTCGTTGATGGCTTCTTTGAGTCCCGCAACGTACTTGTCGGACTCTTCCGTTGTTTTCCCCTCCCGTAGGGAGCCCATCTGGATGAGTATTTTATCATCTGTCGAGGTTAATAGTTCTGTGCGTCAGCACTCGCACGATAGAAAAACAAATCCGCGGACGGAAAAGGGAACAACTCGGGCAGGAAAACGAGGGTAAATAGGGCAAGTATAATCATCAAAGCGTAAGAAAGGGAACCTTGGCCGCAGGATTATCAGATGGTGCGAGCATTCTGACTGGCCAGGAATTGTGCAGATAGTTGTTCAAACATCGACGCACCGCTGAGAGCCATGTCCCGGAAATGCTGGAATTCGCAGGAACGGTCATTGCAGACACCCCCTGAAACCTCGAAAGGGCAGAGATACTTCAGGGGGTCAATGTTATGACTATATGTTAGGGAGCGATAGCCGCCGGCAACATTGTCATTGTAGTTTGGGTGGTATCGATACGCCTTGAACAGCTTGAGGGGGCTAGTGTAGGGTGTGAGTTTACGCGAGTCTTCAGGGCGTCGAGTGTTCTATGCGACATGTCAGCGTTGAAATTCCTGGTAGAAACTGGGGTAGACCGCACATCCAGAGGATTGATTTGAGAACATTGGCTTGGCTGCTGCAAGTCCATTTCCTGCGCTTTCTTAGTTAGTGGCTCACTGACTTCGAGAGATTGATCCTCTGAAGTCCCAGAGATCTCCATGTTTGGGGTAGAGCTATGAAAGTCAGGGCTGGGAGCTGGAGAATAACTCGATTCAGAAGCACTAGCAGACGCTTCGGGTTCTGGGGGTTCATAGGTTTCAGAGACAGGGGAGTCCCGAGAAACAAGATTCTGAGAGTCTGAATCCAGCTCTTCCTCGGTTGTAATTTGGGTCGTGGGGGCTTTATTCTCGGACAGAGCTCCATCCTCTATAGGTAACTTCTCTGGTCCGTTCGGTAGACTTGAGGTGGTATTGGTTAACTCATCACCGGATACAGCGAGGTTTGCGTTGGAATCCGGGGCGTCAGGCATCTCCTCGTTCACTGAACCAGAGTCGCTGTCTGAATCATCTGAAGACTCGTCCATCGACGAGCTAGAGTCATCAGACATAGAGGTATCGGTTAGCTCTTCAACGGGCGCGGTGGCAATCGGGGCATCATTTGTGACGTTGGCGGCATCGGATCGGTCTTCGGCGGACAGTGAGTTCGCAACTACGGAACCGGCGGGTGGGATTGATGGGGTATCTTCTTGAGTTGGCGCATCAGCTTCAGGCACATCGGGAACTGCCATGACACGCTCGTCTGCCACCTCGTTGCTCGAGGTAGGGGCTATAGCGTGACTGTAAGTTGCTGTGTTGGATTGTTGGAGTTCGGGGATCGATAATCTCCGAAGCATACCTTGAACAACTTCGACAGGGAATTCTTCTTTTGCTTCCATGGTAATCAGCGCTGTGTTAACATCGTCGAGCGACAAGCCAGGGGGGATCTCCGTCTTGAGAACATTGAGCTCTTCTAAGAGGTGTTGTCGGCCATCTTTTCCTTTCGCTAACTCTGAAGACAGCTCCTCCAGTACTCTCCTTGCGTCGACGAGTCTTAGTTCAGTTTTTCGTATCACAGCATCCAGAGAAGGGATGCCTGCCTCGATCTCCTGCATACGTAGGATCTTGGACTTCATTCTCCTTAGTCCATTTATGTCCGCGGACTCAATGACCTTCTCTAGATTCTGGTTCGCAACAATCGGCAACGCCGGGAGCAATGCTGGAGCAGGCATGCTAGCGATTTCGGGTGTTGACGATTCTGAAGCACGAGGGGATTGAGTACGACTAGCTAGCTTTGCCTTTTTCTTTTGCTCGAGCTCGGCGATCCTTCGGTGCATAGCTTGGATCTCCAGGTTCTTTTTCCTCAGATCATCCTGCTCGCTGTTCCTATAGTTACTGGGAGTAGAGGACGAGGAAAAGCCATGACTCTGAGACGTGGCTGGCCGATGAGGAAGGCTTTCCGTTGATGGTGGACATGATTGCTGCAATTCTTCCATGGCGAAGGTGCCGGCATTCTTTGAAGGGTCCGTCGACGTTGTCTCGACGTCCATGCTAACGTCGTCATCGCCATAGAACTCATCGTCACTTATATCGATCACGAGTCGTTCGGGAGGAATCTGGTAGTTCGTGCCATTGCTGAACGTTCTCTTAGAGACGGGAATCGGATCGTCATCGAAGTCCGACGCGCGAGGACGTTTACGCTGGCTTGATCGAGAGTGGTTTGTTAAATCGATGATAGACTCTTGGAGAGGAGTAGCGTGAGCACCGTTTGTCGCTGGTAAAACTTGCTCTGTCATTAACAGGCCAGGAATGGGGTCGGGAGAGGTAGATTCAGGTAGGGGAGGGCGTTCCGGTAAGGGATGTTGAATAATATTGGAATTCTGCGCTTGCGGTGACTCCTGCGAAATCTCAGGCTCCTTGTCAGAATCGGTTTGCGATTTTTGGAGATTTCTTATAAGCCCCTGCTTCTTCAATTGTTCTATGCGTTGCCTTGCGAGTTCAGTTTGCGCCTTGTTCTTTTCTTTCAAGCGGCTTTCTTTTTCATTTGCCACTAGATCTTGTGAGGGGGTTGTTGCCGTAGATTTTTCAACTACTGCAGGCGTATTTTGAGGAGCCGCTGCCGTTGGTGTGGCATCTGGTGAAGGCGCGGCGGCGGGTGAGCTTTTAGCGGCTTTCGCAGCGAGCATTCGCGCGATAACCTCCTTTCTCTCCATCGGTTTGCTTGCGCTGGCTGACGCAGATTTCGGTGGTGTAGAGCTGGGCTCACTGGGTGAGAGCATTTGCCGAGCGGTTGCTTGGGTTTCCACTTGCTGTGTCGGCTGCTTTGCTTGCCGATTGACAACGGATAGTTTAGCACTTTGATGAGTGTCCTCGTTAGAAGCTGTTCTGGTCTCCCCATCGGATGTTGGCGTGGTTGGGACTTTGATGCCAACCTCTTCATAGAGTTGCTTTAGTATTGTAGGGTCGATGCCTTCGCCGACAAGCTCGCTATAACGGATGCGATGCGGCGCCAAACTAAGCAGGGCTCCCTGTGCTTGCACCCGAAGTTGGGTGAGCGGAACTGCAGATGCGGGAGACCCTTTAGGCTCGGTGGGAGTGGTAGCCGGTCGGTCGGTAGCGCCAACTCCGTCGTTAGTTGTTTTCAGAGCTTCTGTTGAGTGTTTTGACATTGATGGCGATACAGCGTCGATTTGCAGTGCCGGATTATAGGCTGAACAATGTTAGTAAAGTGTATAGCAATCTGACGATCCGAGGTGGAAATACGGGATCCGCTATCTCTGCTATAAGCGCGAGGTTCAGGCGAAGCTTCGCCTTCTTCAAGCTCGGACGACAGTGATCTACGGCGGCTTGTAGATGCAACGGCAGCTCGCCCAGTTTGAACGCGAGCTCCGTTCGCGCCAGGTACATGAGGTTTATGGCTTCGGGGGTTATTGCGGCGAGGGGCTTGAGCTCTCGGTACTGATTGAGGTTTTCCTGCCGTCGTAGGACCTTCAACGTCCGTCAGTTCGCCTTCTTCCCGGTCTAAGTCCTCATTCATATTTGCGGTCATCGTCGGCTGAAGGTCCGGCGCCTTTGGTTGTGTAGAAGGGTCCATTTCGTTCGTGGATGGTTGGCTCTGAGGAAAATTCGCAGGGCCTGGAGGCAGCGGCATCATGGGATATCCCATGTTTGGCATGTTCGCAAAGGGTGGCGGCGCCGCTGCAGGAGGGAAGGAGCCGGGGAAAGCAAACGGCGGCGGCGGGAAGGTATTGGTCGCTCCTGCGCCTCCCAGCCCTGGGAGGCTCGCATTCGCGTAAAAAGTATGAAGATTATAGAACTGTTGTGGATCTGAGGACGCGTCTGGATTAAAATGCAGGTTCTGAGGTATAGGGCCTGATGAAGGCGGTGGTTGCGGTGTCCATTGCTGTGTGTAATCGGCTCCCCAGTAGGGAGGCGCTGAAGGTACTGGATGATTTGACATGATTAATGTCGGCGAGCGCCGGTTCCTATATGAGGCAACCAGCTGTCGAATGGTATGTTTGTAGCGAATGGGTTGAGTATCGACCGTCTCCCGACATAGCACTCAAAGAAATAAGGTACTAGTAACACGGCGCGTCGCGGACAAGTCCAACATCCAGGACTCCGGCGATAGCTGCCTATAATCAACTCACTGTATACGAAGCTAAGGAGACTCGTCAATATAAGAGCGAAGGCGGATGAGGACAATAGAGGATGAAAGAGCGTAGATCGAGTGGACAAAGTAGACACACCGACCGGGGAACTTGAGGGCATCGAAAAAGAGTGGGCGCCAGTTTCGTGCCGCAAGCCACGTGACGCATGCATGGTCAGATCAGGACTAGCGCTATCGGCGAGAAACTCCTGCCTTGATGCCTGAAGGCCCCAGTCTGGTCCAAGGCAGCGGAACCAGATGTAAACAAACACAACCGGGCCAACGGTGGGGAGGGGACCACTGCTTGAGCGCATTTCAGCCAACAGCTGAGCCAGGTTGCTAGGACCCATGATCGTCTTGACGCCTTGATGCCCTGTGCACCTGCGTCAGCTCTCTACCTTACGTCGAACCCATCTCTTGTCAACAACCTGATTCCCTGCATCTCGTGCCTCTCGTGATTTGGATGCTGCGCTGAGCGTATCTCAGAGCTCATCCGTCCAATTGAACCTACTCTTCTTATTCGTTCGTATCTTTTGTTGAACCTCTTTGTCTAGATAATGAGCTATCAACAATACCCACAGCAATAATGCTCCCCTCCCAGATCAATGGTTCGCCGAAGCGTGCCAATCCCTTTGGCCGCGCATCTCCATCACCCTCACCATCCTCGAGTCCGCAGACGAAAGCGCGACCAAAATCAGCCGTCCTCGCATCTGTCGGCAAATTCGAAGAGCCTAAGAGCCATGCTCGAAACTCTTCCTCGATCTCTCACTCTTCACTAGCGCCCTTCGCTCGGAATGCAAGCCGCCAGAGGTCAAATTCTCTGCGACAGAATGTCGCTTCTGGTACATTCGCGCCGGACTTCATCAAATCAGAGGATCTGCGTCGTGGTGCGGACCAGATCCGAGGACAAGAAGGCGATAATGACTTCTCAGGAAATAAATACGTCTGGCTACGTGATCCGGAGAAGGCTTTTGTGAAAGGGCTTGTCTTAGAAGAACAGGACGGGGGCCGGCTACTGGTGCAGACCGACGATGGTCAGGTACGGGCAACCCATGTGAAGGTCATTTCCCATGCTTACATTTTAGAAGCAACGGGAATTGGACGCCGATCAAGTTGACAGAGTCAACCCGGCGAAATTCGACAAAGCGGATGATATGGCCGAACTTACACACTTGAACGAAGCCTCGGTAGTACATAACCTTCACACTCGATACCAGGCAGATTTTATATATGTAAGGCGCCGGTCTCCATTGCGGTTAACGCAAGAGCTCGACTAACACTAATAGACCTACTCTGGACTGTTCTTGGTGACAGTCAATCCTTATTGTCCACTGCCTATTTACTCCAATGAATACATCAATATGTACAAGGGTCAGAATCGGGAAGAGACTCGACCACATATTTTCGCCATGGCCGATGAAGCATTCCGGAATCTAGTGGAGGAAGGCGAGAACCAGAGTATCCTGGTAACGTGAGTCTTATCGGCATAACCATATAATTGAAGAGACTCTAAACGTAACATCCAGAGGAGAGTCCGGAGCAGGAAAGACAGAAAACACGAAGAAGGTTATCCAATACCTTGCTGCCGTTGCAACATCGGACAATATGTACTCCCGGTCTGGGAGCAAGCAAATGAATACTCTTTCGCAGCAGATATTGAGGGCCAATCCAATCCTCGAAGCCTTCGGTAACTCACAAACTGTCAGGAACAACAACTCGTCTCGTTTTGGCAAGTTCATCCGAATCGAGTTCTCTCGATCAGGGCAAATCTCTGGGGCTTTCATAGACTGGTACCTTCTGGAGAAATCTCGAGTTGTGAAGCCTAACCTGCAGGAAAGAAACTACCACATCTTCTACCAGCTACTCAGGGGTGCTGAGCCTGGATTGAGGCAAAAGCTGCTTCTCTCGGACTTGCAGATTGGGGACTTTTCGTACACCCGCGACGGAAACGATACTATTGCTGGCGTGTCGGACGAAAAAGAATGGGAGTCCTTGCTGGAAGCGTTCCATATCATGAACTTTTCGGAAGAGGATCAGATGTGCATCCTTCGCACTGTCGCCGCTGTCCTTCATCTTGGAAATATCACCATCATGAAGGAAAGTCTACGGGCTGATCAAGCCGCGCTTGGTCGTGACGCTCTTGACAGTGTTCATAACGCGTGTCAGCTTCTCGGGATTGAGACCGAACCGTTTGTCAAGGGACTATTACATCCCAGGGTTAAAGCTGGTCGGGAATGGGTAGAAAAGGTGCAGACTCCTGAACAGGTCCGCCTAGCGTTGGATGCTTTAGCCAAGGGTATTTACGAGAGAGGGTTTGGTGATCTCGTCAACCGTATCAACAGCCGATTGGAACGGAATGCTGTTACCGGTGAGGACAGCCACTTCATTGGTGTTCTTGATATTGCCGGTTTCGAGATCTTCCAAAACAACAGCTTCGAGCAACTGTGCATCAACTACACCAATGAAAAGTTGCAGCAGTTTTTCAACCACCACATGTTCGTTTTAGAGCAGGAAGAGTATGCACGAGAGCAGATTGAGTGGCAGTTCATCGATTTCGGAAAAGACTTGCAGCCAACAATCGACCTCATAGAAGTCACGAATCCCATTGGTATCTTTTCTTGCCTGGATGAGGACTGTGTCATGCCAAAGGCCACAGACAAGTCGTTCACCGAGAAGCTTCATTCACTATGGGACACTAAGTCAGCAAAATACCGAGCATCTCGCCTTCGTCAGGGCTTTGTCCTTACCCATTATGCAGCTGCGGTGGAGTACTCCACCG